>JAMKCH010036116.1:0-15678 GCA_023653785.1 Ophioderma brevispina
TCTCTCCCCTTTCTCCCTCTATGTCTCTCTCTCCCTCTCTCTCAACATTTTCCCTGCTACAAATTAGGCCTACTTTTTCTGTCTCATTCAGTATCTCTCTATCGACCACCTATCCTTTCTCTCTCTCGCTCTCCTCCTACCGCCCTCCCCGCTCTCTCTCCTCTTTCTCCCTCCCCTCTCCTCACCCTTCCTATCTCACCTCTCAGTCTCTCACTCTTTCTCAAGCCCGCTCTCTCTCCTCTCTCTAACCGTTCTATGCATGCAGTTGCGTACCAACGGGGATGCGTAGCACAGGCGTACAGACGATCACGCGAATCATATGCGCGCGCCGTGACTTGCAACCATGATGCTTCACGCCACGGTCATGTGCGAATGTGTGCGATCACCATGGAGTCAGTCTCTGCATAACATACCGGTCGTTGTTGGCACATCAGCAAGTGTTAAGAAAGTAAATTATACGCATGGCGCGCTTGTGAAAGCAAAGTCGCATGATTTGGTGAGGACTGCCGGTGCTACAGAAAAAATAGGAAAACTCAACGACAATCCCAATCCGATGGTGCTACCCAGTCAAAGGTGCGTTTTAATAATACTAGCGGTAGCCGCGTTTCGCGCGGGCTCCCGCTAGCAGAGTAAACGGGAGTGATCAATGAAATGGAAGCGATCACGGAAACAGAAGCACACTATTCGAACCACGCGCACATTGGAACCACATCATATCAGTTAATATTTGTATACAGACATGGTTAAAACCAAGGTACATGTAACTTGGCATGGTGTAGTTGGGTAATGTAAATGTAAATATGTAAACGCAGTATTGTAAAATTGTAAAACAGCACGCTTAGCAGAGCCATTAGGTTGCAATATTTTTAAGTTTGATCTCTGCTGTAATTCATAATCTAATTTGTTCCATTCAATTGCACTCACGTTAAGAAATACTTACTGCGTTGTTTATAATCAGTTCTTGGTTTAGAATGTGAATCTTGTATGTACTTCTGCGAAAATTAATAGTTGTTTTATTGAATGAAAAAATCATCGTATCTTATTTTATTTCCCGTAATTTCCAGCATTTCCTGCTTTCCCCCCACGGTTTTGCACTATAACCATGATCCCTGCTATAAACCGCCTGTTTATTATTTGCTTGCCGCTTAGAGTCTCACGCGTAATCCGCCCGTCGATATGGCGTCTCATGCGTAACCGCCTGTCACAACGCGCACGCTAACAGCACGTGGGTAGTAAAGATTATAAACAATGGTAATTTTAATATAATAATAAATAATAATATGAACACTTATAACGCGCCGGTACCGCCGAAAAGCGCTCATTGCGCTTTGCAGAAACAACATGTACAATAATACAAACATATTATAAACTAAATGCAAAAACATTCATCAGTTATGTAAACATGGTGGAACATGAATGCAACAAGTCATTCAAATGCATTTTGGAACAATGCGTCTTTCAAGTTTGTCTTGAAGCTACAAACAGTTCTTGCAGAGCGAACTGAAAATGGCAGATGTTCCAAAGCAGAACATAAAAAGATCGGCTGCCCCACTGGTTTTCTAGCACTTGTTTCTTGAGAAGTCCTTTGTCTCAGAACGGAGGTTTCCGAGTGGTGAATATAGTTCTACCAAGTTCATTAAATAGGCTGGAGCCGCAGTGGTGGCAAGATCTTATGACAAACAGGCTATTTTAAAAGTAATTCTTCGTTCAACTGGTAGCCAATACAATTCAGGTCATGTAAAAAACAAGTGTAATGTGCTGATGTGGTTTTGTGTATGTTACAAGTCTGGCAGCAAGGTTTTGAATTCTCTGTAGTCTGTGTGCAGTGTAGATTTTGGCTGCCATGCAACAGAGAATTTACCAATGTCAAGTTTGGAGGTTATGAAGGCATGAACCATCATTTCAGCCGTCTTCTATTTACATGTCTACGAAACGACCTATGTTTCTATGGACGCCTAATCCGCTTGCACACAGTTGTAATTGGTTTCCATAGAAAGTGTTGAGTCAAAAATAATACCAAGATTTCTTACCTCTGATTATGGTATTGACATTAGCATTACCTACTAACTCTGATATGTGACACAGAACGGACTTTTGCAGTTTGATATAATGAGCCAATACCATGACCTTCTGTTTTGTCTCATTTAATTTAAGTAGTTTTTAGACATCCAGATTTAACATCATCAATCCCATGTTTCCAAGCGATTGAAGCGGCATCAACGCTACATTGATCAGGGTCACAGAAACATATATCTGGGTGTCGTCCGCGTAAGCATGGTATCAAAGTCCGTGGCTGTTGTATAATGTCACCAAGGGTAATGTGTGATGGAGAAAGCATTATTTATGTCCGATGACAGAGTCCTTGGGGGAACGCCGTATCAGACACACTTTTTCAGACTTTGCATTATTAATTCACACAAGTTGATCTCATTATGCAGATATGATTTGAACCATTTCAATGCGTTGAATGTGTGCCATATTCCAATTTTTTACTTTTCATTCGTTGGATAAGTAACTCATGGCCACAGGTGTCAAAGGCTGCAGAAAATCTAACAGCACAATCAGGTGGATTTTCCACTTATCCATTGCTTGAAGCAGGTCGTTTTGTACTTTAAGCAAAGCATACTCTGTCTATGGTGATCAACGATAGTCTGATTGGTGGTCATCACATAAACCATGTTCTTGAAGAAACGGTTTTCAATCTCGCGAGAACAACACTTTCAGAGTCTTGCTGAGTAAGCTTAGGTTTGAACATAGGAGTCCCGGTAGTTTTTAAGGTGGATGCTCACATCGTGTGCACAGCCGCTACGTTCAGTACGCGCAAGGACTCTCCTAGCCGATTTGGATTCCTAGAAACCCATCAGTCCTTTTTATTATCGCGACACTAGAGGCGAAGTTTCTGCGAATACGCACGCAGCAATATTGTCGTAATAACATTATCTTGCGTAATTTCATTTGCGCGAAATTTAAAAACAAAAGGTGTCCTTGCGCTATTCTTCCATCGCCACTCTCAACCAGCGCGGAGGAACCAGCGATATATGCATATTGGATACGCTCCTCTCGCTATACCGAAACGCTTGGGAACTCCTCGTGATGGCGTGAAGGCCGTAAATCCAATTACCGCGTCCGCAGAAACATACAAACGAACATACCTTTTTGCAACTTTTTTTGCCACACTTTGGGGGAATACGAAAAAAGTAAGTCCGTGACCCCCAATTTTATTTTATTTTTGGGACGTATATGGTTTGGACCCGGATTATAATTAAAAATCATAAAAAATTCCTCGGAAGCGTTTTCTTGCTGTGATTGATTTTTACAACCATTTAATCACATTTCCCATAGAAAACCGTGTACAAATTTTGTTCCACAAAATGTGTTTTTTTATAACGTAAATATCTCGAGAACGAAGTCCCTGTAACCCCATATTTTATTTTGATTGTTTGAAAACTTTGAATCAGCACCAGAAAATACTCATATATAAATTTTAAAGAACATCAGGTTAATTCGATCGTGGCGCATATCCCCTTAAGTGTATTGTGATCCCATTTGCTTTTTAACTAATCGTGTGGCATTTAGCCGTCTTAAATTCCTGTGGCACAACAGCACCCGTTTTCAGAGATTGGTTGACAATTTCTGTATCAGCGTGACAGCAGCACTGCACATTTCTTCAACACAGAAGTAGGGACAGGATCTATTCATACCAAGATGTTGTTGGTATTTGAATCAAAATATCTTTGATTTCCTCTTTCTGAAGCTGGTGCAACAGTAGTGAGATGATGAAGTGTGCTGCAGAGTATCATCCATGATAAGTCAATCAGCACTCTGAAAACTGTTTCTGGTTTTCTTAATCTTTTCAGTGAAGAAGTTATACATGAACTTGTTGGCAAGTGTTATATCTGAGTCACAGTCTGGGAGAGGAGACTCATGTTTGTGGTGAGCAACTTATTAATCATGTTAAAAGCTGCTTCGGGTCATGGGCATGGACCACACATAAGCTTGTAATAATTGGCTTGGCTTTCTTTAGTAGTGATATCACTTTCTGTTTTTGCTGTTTGTACAATTGATGATCATCTCCACCGCGTATTTCCGCCCCCCACTTTTTCTCTAGTTCTCTGCGCTTCTGTTTTTCATCATGGATTTCTCATTATACCACTGGGTTTGTGTCTGATCGTTACAGTTCGTGTTTTCGCGGAGCAGTGTTTATTAAGCATGCGCTAAACGTTCATTATCATATTTCTGTATTTTGCTTGACAAATTTAAGAGGTTGAAAGATCAATGGTAGCAATTTCATCACATATGAGTCAATGTTTATTGATTTATCTGGAGCATTAATTGACTTGGTGATGGCTGATTAGCTTCTTCAGATAGAGATTGCAATTTGATCACATAATAGCAGAGAGTCCATCACACTTACGAAGATTGGAAGCAAACTGGGATCATATATGCTGTGGAGTGGCAAATCTAACGGTGTTTCCATGTACGATGTGTGTTGGAAAGTAACATGTTTCCCATCCAGTTGCAGATAGCACATTGATGAATATTTAGCTTCGACGTCATCAGGGACATTTACATGGATATTAAAATCACCCGTGGATGACGAGAGGCCATGGTCCTCTCCAATAGAAAAGTGTCAATTAGTTCAGAAAATTCCTCAATGAAGATACCAAATGTAACACCTGTTGATTTGCATTGGGGCGTACAAAACAACAAGAGATATTGACGATTTCTCACTTGTAATGTCTACACATAGCAATTCAAATGATTTGAATTCAAGTCCAGGGTCATAAAAGTCTATTTTAAACCAATTTCATACAGAAGAGCTACCCCTCAGCGTTTTTTACCAATCGAGGGGCTGTTTCAGAGAATATCCAGGTGGGGTAATATTCTAATTACCGATTGTCCCTCTGGTTTAATCCAGTCTCAGTTATGCCACAAGATTATGTGTCCTTCAATAACAAATCTACAAACTCAGTTTCCTTGCTTTCTAACTGACCTTGTATTCATACAGCAGAATATTGCATTGTTGTTAGAGGATGATGGCTCAGAAATTGTTGCTTAGCAACCGACCAATTTTCGCGGATTTTTCAGCAATTTCTGAACGGATTTCGTCCGAGTATATGTTTTATAAACACGTCCGGTATCCATTGACCCTTTCTGGTGAATTTACTACTGCTCTTTGAAGCAAAACTGACGGAGCCCTTTTTGACATATACAACATTAGCCAATTATAGTATGACTAGCGGGAGGCCATCGCTTCGCGCGGCTCCCGTATCGATCACTGAAACTGAAGCGCTCACTGAAGAAGTGAAACAATATATGGCGACATACCACCGCAACCAATCCCGTCACCCTGAACTTTAGAACTTCCCCGAGTCGCAACATTTTTGTATTTGTAACACTTTTAATCATTCAGTTCCCGTGCCTATCATATCCTATAGCTATGTGTTACCGATTTTTTTTCTAAGAAAACATCTACTGCTATTTAATCCCGTATAACGTTACTTTCCGTATATTTAATTTCTTTTTCTCTTATATTTTACATAAAAAACTTCATATTTAATCCCGTAGAAGTTCCCGTGTACTTTTTTTCTCTCAAAAGTTCTTTCCCCCGTGGGTTAACCCGGGTTCCCGTATTTCACATATTTTTCTCACAACTCCTCAAACTCCCACATAAAGTTTCTCGCCATCCCGTAGTTTATGACCCCCCCCCTTCACAACATCCCGTAATCGTATTTTTTTATTCCTCGTAGTTTTGCAGCAATCATAATCTTAGGCTATATAAGTCTATTTCTAATATTAAAACGTCAATATTTCACTCCTAATTTTCTGTATAGTTTAAACTTTTTTTCCTCTCAAACTCCTTGGGGTAACTCGTAGTATCCATACATACAATCAAAGCAAAATACCATGCCGTGTTCTTGACCATTTCTTTCTTTCACCCACAGACCGTTTGGCCACTATGAGGAGCCTGTTTGTGCGCCCCGCATATATCGTCTTACGCGTGGTAAAATCGCACGTTTGCCACCGTACCACCGTCGCAACGCACAACGCATACTCGCCGCTTAGTAACGCGTACAAACAATGTAATTTTTAAAAAAAAGTAGCAACCGAGCACATTTCGTTGATTTTTCAGCCATTTCGGAACGGATTTCGTCCAAATATAGCGTAGAACCCGCCTGGTATCCTCACGCACCTTTCATGCGAATTTGGCGCAATTTGGATCGAAACTGACGGAGCCGTTTAGCGAACCAACATACATACAAATATACATACAATCATTTTTTCGAAAAAAGTGACTTTTCTTTAAAAAACTCATTATTTTGACCAGTTTGAAGCAAAGTTGATCGCGGCCAGGCAATCCCACAACCATTGGAACACAAAGACACAAAGCAGCCAAAAACCATCGGGACCATCCAAAAACCCTTCCGTGAAACTTCCAAAGTTCCACTTTTTGTTAAAAATCATTATTTTGACCATTCTGGAACCCAAAATGGCCATTTGGGTTCCCGGCAATGGTCATCAACCATTGAAAACACAAAGGAGCCGAAAACCCCTGGAACCACCATGAAACCATTGTCGTGGGGAGACACGGTCTGCTCCATTTGGCATTACAATTTCCAAACGTAATTTGGGGACTACGACGTGCATTTACACTTCTGGCATTCTCTGTCTCAGTGACATTACAAACTCGGCTCTTATTACAACCTTCGTTCAAAAAGATTCTGAGTAATATTGATAATTTAGGAAAAAACTATTGACGTCAATCCTCGAGGTAAGTGATTAACCTCGCTGCAAACAGTGCAATTTCCAAAACGGTCATTATATTTAAATATTCTTGACCATGGCCTAGCCTTCAGCATCCTGTTTGTGACGGTTCGATATGCGTAACAGCCCCCTCCTACCGTTACGTCTTTGAATAGACTAGCACTCGGGTTACCCCAGATGTTGATCTGTTGCTGTTACTAGGTTTGCATAATCCTAATCCCTACCACCCCCCCCCACACCTTCCGGGAACCTTCAGTGTCCACTTTTGTTTACAATCATTATTTTGACCAATTTTGTACAGACCTGACCGTTGATTTGGGTTTCAGGAAATGCCCCATAAAACCATGTTTTTAGACGCAAAAACTACGGCCTACCATATAATCATGACAATCCCGCATTTGTCCTGCGCCTACGCCCGCGCCTGCGCCCGTGCCGAATACATTAACCTACATTTAGAGGTATATTGACAATATTTTTGTACTCATGAAAACTAGTTTAATATATGAAGGTTCCTTTACTCTGATCCACCTTCGAATTCATCGTCTCAATTTATTTTCTAGAAATGCATACTTTTTTATTTTTTTCTTTTTTCAAAGTTACAAACCAAAATAGATACTCGTCACTCAGGGTTGACAGACTGTCCTGTTAAAGGGTGTTAAGGCAGGCATTCAAAGGAACTGTTTTTTGCCGTATCTTCTGACTTATTGTTCCAACATATATAAAAGTACCATATTTGAGACGGAAATAATCAAGAATCCAAATATGAAATCTTTTTGCCCCAAAATATGTTTTTTTGACGAAAATCATGAAAAATAGTGATTTCACTCTTTTTTTGGTTCCCTTTAAAAAATATAGAAATAAGTAAAAAAATTAAAAAAATGTCCTTTTCTTTTTTGTATTCCAGAGTCATAGTTCTAGGGTCGTTGTTGTCCGCCTTATTTGTTCTACAGGGGGTCCCTTCCATCGAAGGTTCTGTCTGCACAATTTTTTTCAAATTACTACTTGCCAAAAGAGGCAAAAATCTGCGTGCGTCATTTTGGACAATGCACAAGATATTATTAATTGACATAAATCCTTCCCCGAATTTTCCAAAAAATTTAAAACTAAATAATACCGACCCTAGATTTTGATATCTCTATACGATGCATTTCATTTCTTACCTGTTTCTGATATGGATTTCGAGTAACGGGAACCAAAATCACGAATTTATCGCCGAAAGTGCACACATGGAACTCTCCTTTTGTCCAAATGTCCCCTGTGTTTCGCTACAAAAATATAGCCTTATTGCAAAAATACAAGCGTTTCATCTCTTATTCTTCACACTGCTTCTGGCACCAGTCAAATTACTTCATCTGGGTTCTTATGATCAAAAGCCAACAATTTATGAGGCTAATTGTGAATTAAAATCCCATTCTCATTCTGTTTGCGCAAAAGCAACTCACGTGCGCAGCCATTATTTTTACATACTGGATAACAAGTTACCATGGGTAATGCGTCATCGAATCAATGCATCAACAAGAGGCTTCCTGATTACTTCCAACTCCACTTTTGCTCGCGTGCGCTGAATAGCACAGACGCATATTGCGTAATATGCGAAATTACCCAACCTTCTGGCAGTTGCGCCCATTGATTTTGCGTAATTAGTAAAAGTAGGTTTCCTTATTCAGTTTTTTTATTTCCAGTTTGGAAATAGGGAATTAATGGAAGTTTTTGAAGGCAAACTAACAGCAAGATGGCATGAGCAAATATTTAAAAATTTGCTGCAGGGTTTTTGCCCAGACTTAATTGTAATTATCGTTGTCAATTTGCGCACAGAATGTAAAATTCTTTCAAATTTACAGCGTTAAGTTGCATTGAAGTCCATAGACTGGATAAATAGACTGGAGAAACTGGATGCTTATCAGCAGGAAACCCATCTGGCTGCGTAACGTGCTTTACGCGCATATTTTTAAGGGCAAGGGACTTTGCATTTTGAACTAACTCCGCACTTTTGGGGTCGAAAACGATGATAACTTCCAGCGGTTTCGAACTCGAGTTTAAATCAGCAAATTTACACTTTATTTTGGAAACTTTATCCCGTAAACTACAACACGATCATATTTTGATGATTAAGATATTACATTATTCAAATTTGACCCTGAGCATTACTTTTTAAAATATTGTTGTGAAACTTTGCGCCGTGCTAATATTTTTTACAAATCTTTGATTTGTTTACATGCTACGTTTCGCGAGGCAAAATGTCTACCGCTTTAGCGGGCAAAAAAGGTTGAGAATCTCAAGATAAAGGCTTATCTCCATCTTAAAACATAACATCACAAGTGGGCACTTCTTGATCAGAAGGACAATTTGACAAGGAAAAATTACCATGCTTCCATCCCTCCTGACATCGTAAACTGATTCGAATCATGTAAAACACGTCTGCAGCGTTTAGCGCGTTCAATAACATTCGTGCGCGAAATGCGTGTCGCAAAGGGGTCGCTGCGTCAATGACTAATTTGGTCTTTTGCGCTACGCGATGCACTGCAAACACGCAAAATGTTCAAATACGCACAAAACGTGAGAATTAGACTGGGTTACACAAGATGATGTGATTTCCGCTCAAAATTCAGCATTTATGGGGGGTTTAGTTCAAAATTATAAAAAGGTTCTCTTTAAAATATATTCTCTAGTTCAAATCTTTTAAAGGTTCGCTTTTCCGAGTATTTGTTAATGGGGAAATCCTTACCGTCCAGGATTAGTAAATATAGGCTATAGGTTTACGGTTATTGAATAGGTTTATACATGTATACGTTAGGTTTTTAAGGATTTTTATCTAAAACTAGTTTGTGTTATTTTTTAAAAAATTCGTAAAAGTCTTCCATAAAATTATTTTAAAATTATAAATTAAAAAGTGCGAATCGAAATTAAGGTTTTAAATAACATAGGCTATATTTTAGAATTTATTTTGCATGTTTTGTAGAGTTTGTGATTAAACGTCCGGAAACAACCTGGTGTGTTACAAAAATAAAAGAATAAAAGCTAGTTACAGAATATAGCCTCTACAAAACACTAGTTTTCGATATACTGAAGACTATAATAGTATTTTAATCAGATGGATCAAACTTTTAAAATTTTTAATTTTAGTATTTTTTGCATGGGATTTTTTTAAAAATCAGAAAAATAAATAACAAACAAAACTGTAAGTACTAGCGTCTTATTTCACGTAGACGTGAGAAATAGGCCTATATATTAGCTTGCAAAAGCTATTGATGTATATAGTTTTAATAGTGTGTCTTATAAGCGTATCCACAAATTATAAGCACAGAAAAGATTTAACAAAACCATGAAAGGCAAGGTTATGGATAATAGGCCTAACGGTGGTATTGTGGTATTTGTGTTGTAATTGCCTAGATTTTTCAACATTTTCACTATCGTCATATAGACATGATAGAGTCGAACATGGTCAAGGGAATATCGGGATATACCAATGACATGTCATGGTGAATTTTCTTCGCATAAATTATCGGAGGTTGTGGAGTAAGAAGAAAAAATCGTTGATGTCTAGCAATTAACTGAAAACTTTGGCGTTTTGATAGGACTGAAAAAGCAGGTAAAGTAAAGTAAAAGTAAATTAATTGAAGTGACGATTGACTTGCATTCAAGGCACACTACTTACTTAAATGCGGGCCTTATATTGGCCTAAAAAATCAGATCAAGAGGGATAGGCCACGGGGGGTCTCACTTTTGGTTTGGGGTAGCGATGTACGGCCCCGGATGTGCCACTACCCGAAATTATAATACCAAAAATGAACACAGATATTGCTACCCATATTAGCGGAGATAAAGTTGTTTAACTATGTGACATTAACTTAGCTATCTGTTAAAAACATGTGCTAATATAATGACCTCTTGCGATTATGACATAGTTCCCATATCTGGGGAGGATTTTGAAGTATAAAGTAACAAGTACAAAAAAAGATGATACGACTCTGAAGGCCGGATTTAGTCTAAACATGCTTTGGTGGAATTTCTCGGGCAAAGCCTCAAAAGCTATAAAATTAACTGTTAAAGTTTTTGAACCCAATTCTGGCCAGCACTGATTTTTCACACCAATTTTGGTTTGCATTTCATTCTTTATACTGATTGACCACTGGGAACAATACATGGTAATAGCCATAGGCCTACACCCGCCTTCATTAACAAAATTCAATTTCCCGTACCCCTTTAACGCTAGAATCCCTCAGGGTGTTGTCTAGCCTAGTGTCTTGATTGTTTTAACTCTTTTGACTCTGGTACAGTCTGTTTATGTTGCTTGTAGGTCAATTTCTTGTCCCCTTCATGTAGGACCCTATTTCAGACAAATTCCAAATAAAATAAAATCTGTTACGTGGTAACACATAAGTCATGACTTTAGAACTGGGCTCCTAAATGTTTGCAGCGTCATTTGGAAGTCATCTAAAAACACCAACCTAAGACTAGGCTTGTTCGACTATCTAATTTTGGGACCATTTTGGACCAAAATAGCCAATTGGGGGGGGGGGGGTAGGGAAATGATCGCCAACAAGTGATCACAAGTTCCGTAAACACTGGGAACCGTCCAGAAACCACGCGGGAACCATCCAAAGAGCCACTTATGTTTGATAATCGTTATTTCGACCATTTTGGACAAAAAGGCCAATTTAGGGGTTCAGGAAGTGATCACCATTCATTGATTACACAAAGGAAGCGAAAAAAAGGGATCCATCCAAAGTGTTTTTTGATTTTTTTATCTAGCAAGTTTTGGGGCAAAATTGCCAATTGGGATTGCAGGCCATGCTCAACAACCATTGATACACAAATGAGCCGAAAACAATGTGGAAAACTGCCTAGCAACCATCTGGGAACCATCCGAAAGTGTCACTTTTAAAAAAATCAATATTTTGGACCATTTGGCGACCAAAATAGCCATTTGGAGGATTCAGGAATGATTTCAAAACCATTAAACACATAGGGAGGCAGAAACACGCAGACCATTTCCAGTAACCATCTTCTGGGAACCATTAATGTGTTCACTTTGTTTTTTTAAAAAATCTTATTTTTACTATCATTTTGACCGAAATCAGCCGATTTGGGGTCAGGCAAAATGGTCACAAAATGATACACAAAGGAGCCGGAAAACACCGGGAACCCCTATTACAACAATCTGAGAAATCGCCCAAAGTGTCCAACTTGATTAAAAATCCTTAATTTTGACCATTTTGGACCAAAATAGCCCAATTCTGGGTTGGGAAATGATAGCTGAATCGGATTCCAGGCTCTGATCAAAAACCATGAGTACACAAAGGAGCCGAAAACACCGAACCCATATGGGAACCATCCAAAGTGTCCACTTTTGTTTAAAAATCATGATTTAAAGCAAAATAGTTGCATCGGGTTCCACACAATGCTCAAAAACCATTAAGGCCTACACAAAGGAGCCGTAACGGCCATGGAACCACCAATAAACCACTGGGAACCACCCAATGTGTCCACTTCTGTTTAAAAATATAATTTTGACTATTTTGAAACTAAACTAGTGATTGGTTTCAGACAAGCTCAACACCCATTAAGATGCAAAGGAACCGAAACACGGGAACCATCCAGAAATCTTCTGGGAACCCCCAAAGTGTCCACTTTTGTTGAAATCATGATTGTGAAACCATTTTTGAACCAAAATGCTAATTTGGGTTCCAGACAATGCTCAAAAACCATTAAGGCCTACACAAAGGAGCCGAAAAAACGGGAAACCCATACAGAAACATCTGGGAACTTCCAACGTGTCCACTTTTGTTTAAAAATCATAAATTTTGGACATTTTGAGCCCCAAAATGTGAATCGGGTTCCAGACACAGCTCAACAACCATTAGTATGCAAAGGAACCGAAAACACGGGACCATCAAGAAATTTTCTGGAACCACCCAACAGTGTCCACTTTTGTTTAAACATCATGATTTTGACCATTTGAACAAACTGTAATTGGGTTCCAGGGACAATGCAACAACCATTATACCAAACAGGAGCGAAAAAAAACCGGGACATCCAGAAACCTGGAACTATCCAAAAGTGTCACTTTTGTTAAAAAAAATCATAAATTTGGACCATTTTGAGCCAAAATAGTTGAATCGGGTTCCACACAATGCTCAACAACCATTAAGGCCTAAACAAAGGAGCCGTAAACGCCATGAAACCATCATACAAACACACTGGGAAAACCACCCAATGTGTCCACTTCTGGTTTTAAAAATCATAATTTTGATATTTTAAACTAAAATAGGTTGGAATTGGGTTTCAAGACAAGCCCTCAACACCATTAATTCAAGGCAACCGCAACACCGGGACCCATCCAGAAATCTTCTGGAAACCACACCCAAGTGTCCACTTTTGTTGAATCATGATTTTGGACCATTTTGAACCAAAATGGCTGATTGGGTTCCAGACAATGCTCAACAACCAGTAATACACAAAGGAGCCACAACACCGGGAACTATCCAGAAACCATCTGGGAACTATCCAAAGTGTCCACTTTTGTTTAAAAAGTTCACTTTTGTTAAAAAAAAAAAAAAAAACATAAATTTTTAACCCCATCCTTTTGAGCCAAATATTTGAATCGGGTTCCAGACAAGCTCAACAACCATTAATATTCAAAGGAACCGAAACACCAGGACACCAGAAATCTTCTGGGGAACCATCCAAATTGTCCACTTTTGTTTAAAAATCATGATTTTGAGACCATTTTAAACCAAATGCTAATTTGTGTTCCAGACAAGCTCAATCACCAATGCTTAATACACAAAGGAACAAAAAAACCGGGACCATCCAGAAACCATCCACAGAAGTGCTCAAAAACATGAATTTATTCTTTTAACAAGATAAAACAAGCATACCAAATATCATGTATATGATAATGGGAACCAGCACAACATTTTTAAACCATCTTAAAAATTGGCAAGAGAAAATACCTGGAACCAAGCTGATTTTGGTCAAAATCATTAATTGCTATGGAACACACTGGGGCCAGAGTGGTAGCCAACCCTGGCCTCGATTGGGCAAATGCAACTGGGGCCAGATGGGCATTACTCAGGAACAGCCATGTGTGGCCCAGACTGACAGATGCCAATCTGGCCCCAATGTGGGCCGCTCCATTCTGCCCCACTGTTCTCCGTCGTCCAGCCCCAGCACTGTTCATGCCAGAATGGGCACACTGTGCAACTGGCTTCAATGGGCCAGAATGGCCAAATCTCTGTGTCACAGGATTTCTTGTACATCATGTACATAGACGGATCGATCACAATTTAAAAATCCATAATTAAGTCGAACAATCGTAAAACTTGTATTATATGAGAGATAATTGCAAAATAATTACTTTGGGGGCTCAAAAAATTGAAGAAAAAATTCGTTTATGGTTTCAAAATGCAACAAAACCTAGCAATTTTAATGAAAATTTGGCTGTAATCAGATGGCGGCACGTAAACACATTTTTTGTGATTTCATGTATCGAAACGTTCAATAGTAAATGTCAAACAGTCACTAACATCGAGTATGGCCACCCGTTGTTATAGACGTCGCGGCATACTGCCCACAAATGTGTTCATGATTTCAATGGGAAGAGCGTACGAATCATCGGTCAAGAGGCTGCTGTGAGCTAAGTCCTGTAGTGTTTGAGGAAGACTGGTCACCTGTAATGATTGGCTTGGCCTAAGGTATCCCAGCATGCTCGATAGGGTTCAAATCAGGGAAGTAAGCAAGCCATGGTATCTGCTCTACCCCATCTGCCTCGAAAAATTGTTCACTTACAGCGGTTTCCTGTGCGGCTATCATGTCGTCTTGAGCCCTAAAAGTATTTGCATAATATTAAACTCTGTTGTCATGTGGCCAAGAAATGGTTTTCCATAAGGTCCAGGTACACGACGGCGTTCATGTTTTCCATCTGGAACTACCAGGATGTTTTCGCCATAATGAATACCGGCCCATACAATCACTGAGCTGATCGACGACAACCCTTTGTCATTCCATCATTGATGGTCACAGGATGTTTGTAGCGGCCCTCGACAATAAACACAACATTTCGCCCGTGTCTGAGCTGTAATCTTCTGTGCTCCGTGGCCCTCAACAGATATATTGATTGGTGATTTGATACCCTTAATGAGTGTTAATTGTATCACTGTTTAAAATGTATCCCCTAAACCGTATTTTGATATCATTTTACTACCCCTATCCTAAAAAGGATTTTGATTATGCTATGTGTAGGCGACATGTGGACATCGAGAGAGGCGTTACTTTGACAATGCTGGGATTACTAGAAAACATTTAAAATATCATGGAAAACCTATAAGTGTAGCAAATTACCTACCATCGGTTAAGCCATTGGATCTGTTGAGGGTTGATTAACACTACTTTTATAATTTGAGAGTGACTGCCCGGGATGTAAATAGTAACTTCACTACCCACCATCAGAATGAAACGATATTTTAATTTAATTTCATTTAAAGAATATCAATCACATCTGTTGAATCAAAACAATTAAAGGAAATGGTTTAAAATCACAAAATGCACCATTATAGCCTGCATATAGAAAGCCCTTCTTCACACCCTTATACAACACTCATCACATTTGGGCTCAAGATAAGTAGAAGGACTTGCTTCTCAACTATAAAGCAATTGGTTCCTTTTTTGAGGAGCACCAAAATATCTCAGTTTGAGGGAGAAGGTCATATAGAAGTCCCAAGTAAGGCAAATAAAGTATTGCACATTTATTCCGTCATCAAGACGCTTAATGCACGCGACGGAATCAATTGTAATACCTAATTTCAGACTTGGGACTTCTATAATCAAACATTTCTCAGTTTGACAGTATTCATTAGATGAGTCATTCATGTCAAGGGGAGGGTGGAGAATCCTGTCCAAATATTTGTGTTA
>JAMKCH010036117.1:0-21338 GCA_023653785.1 Ophioderma brevispina
TAAAAACATATGGGCACGAAGGGGGAAGACCCCCTTTGGGGCTTAAAATACCTTTTATTGCTTTTGTTTGACAATAATCGGAGCGTCCGTCAAAGTTACGACCAAAAAGGTGGCTTCGTCAGTCAAAATTACTTATTCTTAGTATTTATGTTTTCTCAAGCGCCATATTAATAGTGTTTCCACTGCTAAAAAATATATCAAGAAAGTAATTTAGTATTGATCTCTAATTTTCACCATTTGTGGAAATATTCAAGTTATTAATTTTAAATCATCCAGGAAAGTAAAATAGATTCTAAAATATACAACCCCCCACAACACCTAAAAAAGTGTTCTCTAGACAAATTGCCATATTCAAGTGATTTTACGATATGACATCGATTGCACCCTGATTTCTCAAAAACGATTTTACCCTATGGAGATAAAAGCATGGGATAAATTGCGCTCCACACTGAACTAGGATTTTTTTATTAGTCCCATGGATACCCATTTTTATGAGGCGTTCATTTCCCCTAAAAAGTAAACAATATTTTTATCTCTCCATCTTCTCTTTTGGCTGCTTCGTTTCCTTCTCTTGGTTCCTTGTCATTATTGTTGTTACCTATGTCATTTTTCTGGCAAGGTGCCTGGTCGTCTGCATTTTGATTGTTTTATGCTCATTACAAATCACAGACTTCTGTGTTCTTTCTGCTGTAGTGCTTCTAACTTTGTCTCAAAAGGAGATAGCATGGGGTGTTCCACTGTAGTTTGCCGATTGTTCAGCCTCCAGATAACCAGGTGTTGATTGCGTTTCAGAACGTTGTGTCTTTGTGGATAGCAATTACAGACATTAAAATTAGCCCATTGCAATTTTACCTGCAATTTCACCTTAAAAAAACCACAAGAGATGCATGCCATGATGGGCTTTCATATAGCCGAAAGGAATAAGCTATTATATACAGCAATTAATGCACAAAATTAGATCAGATGCATAACCTATTGATCTGGTACAACTAAAATCTAGTCGGTGAGAAACTCCAGATAACTCACAAGCCTTCTGAAATGTCAGTAAATGATGCAAATAAGAGAGACTTTTGTGACCAAAAATCTTATTAGGCTCTGAGCTTAGCAACCTGCTTCTTTCCACTAAGTTACATCATTGTATACATTCTGGACCTCCACATACTTTCTCACAAGCCTTTTACACAGAAAGAACAGGCAAGCAATTATCTGGCCCAACTAAATCTTGATCTGCCTCTATTGGTGTTGGGCTGAAATGGACACAAAGTCCAGAACTTTTGCAGAGCACCAGTACCTACCAAGGCTGTGTGGTTGGTTAGCAATGTTATTTGCTTGCCGATACTATGGAGGCATTGCTCTGTGAGGATGATTTTCCGAGCAATCACACTCAGGGAACCAAAACAGTAACACTTAAAATTTGCACAAATTTATGGCAACATCAACTGCATTATGGGCA
This sequence comes from Ophioderma brevispina, assembly GCA_023653785.1. Classification (NCBI taxonomy): domain Eukaryota; kingdom Metazoa; phylum Echinodermata; class Ophiuroidea; order Amphilepidida; family Ophiodermatidae; genus Ophioderma; species Ophioderma brevispina. Next base: position 1,454 of record JAMKCH010036117.1, read on the forward strand.
AACGCTTCTAAAGTTCTAATAGAAGTTGGCGTTAATTTCCTTGTTGTTACCAAATATGATACAATCTCGAGTAAGGTACGAGACCATGGGTGGATTTCACGAAGTTTTTAACACCTGCCCATCGTAAGCAAATGCATCTAAGTTACTGTTATAAATCCCTATTACTTACAATGCATTTGATAAGATTGGTGTACGATGCATTGTAAGTCTTTGTGAAATCCACCCAGGAGTTTACTAAAAACCATCGTAAGGCAATGCATATTAAGTTAACTGTTAAAATCCCTATTACCTACGGATGCGTTTGACTAAGATGGGTTTACGATGTGCATTGTAAGTCTTGGTGAAATCCACCCCGGGTTGTTACTAGCCAATGTTTATGTTGGATAACTTTTACAAGAATTTGATACAATACCGAACCAGGGATCCTAAATCAATCGGGAAGGACACTCGCTCAACGAAGTGGATGAATACTGCACACTGATCTGCATGAAATCTGCGTACTATGTATCACCGGTCGTACGTGGAGCTGTTCCGTTACGCATTCCCGATTACGTCATTTGTTTAATTTGTAAAATAATCAGGTTACTATCGTACATGGTGGCGTATGACTATGGCAACTAATATGAATCATGAAAAGAAAAGCTAAAAAATTTTATTTTTTAACAGTTGAACGATGTTTTCTAAATGTATGAAAGAAGGCCATAAACATTAGGGTTGGGGTTTATTCCGTCTTTACGTAAAATTACGATATAGGCCTACATTATGCATTTTCACTCTCCGTTAAGGTGGTATAGATAATTTTTCAACCGGCGATGATTAAAATTTTTGGCTTTTCTTTTCAGATTCATCTCACTGCAGTACTATGCCTGCAAATCTTCTATGGGCCTTTGTACACAGTGGCACCCCCGCCCTGACCCGACCCAGGATGCATCATGTCATTTACAGTTGTTTTGAGTAACGAAAGTGCACATTAGCATTTGACTGCTGCGGCAAGGACCAAAATTCTTTTGAGTGCCAGTCATTGCCAAAATGTTGATTACTGTGGACCAGCAATGGCCAGCGTATTGACAACCCTGTACCAGACCACTTTCTTGAATATTCAACATGCAAAAAAAAAAACCTGATGGTACACATTTTTTCTGAAATGCATTTGGTCTCTTACACGCATGTTCTCTTAAGTTTCATAGTATGGGTCGATTTTTTGAATTGCATGCATTACATACTTTGTTCATCACCAAGATTCTAAGATAACATCATTGATTACTTTCATGGTAGGGTAGATCCTCAACATGTAACTGAAATGTGAAAATTCTGTTTACACAACTTTAGACCAAAATTGACATTCAGCAATCGGCATTCTCGTGTTTTCCCGACCCACTCTTCTCCCGCCGATACCTTAACAACGGCATAAGCCATACTTTTTGTACGTGAATGTTTTGGCGGGAAAAAAGTGGTTCGTATAACACGATATTGCCCAGCAATCTTACACAGGTTTTTTTGAAACTTTCACATACAAGTTTTTGGCTTTGTTTGCAAGAGTTTTGACATGATTTTCAACACAGGCGTGAAGGTCAGTAATCTCAGCAATTCCGGTCAACAGGGACCACTTCACGACGGGCAACCATCGATTTTGCTCGAGCGCATGCGCAATATCAATAAGTGCTAAGAACACAAAAAGAAGACAGCGTGTGACTCTTCAATCAGCTGTGAAGCTTCCTGCGAGTACGATCTTCACCCGCGATCGTAACATAAATGATGATAAAATCCTTACTTCTAAGTTCAGAAGTTGACGTTTGTGGCTTTAATTTTTAACAGAATATTCAGTAACCTGGATTTTGATCCCGAACAAAGCTGTTTTTTTAAAAAAGGTATCAGTTACAACCCCAGCTGCTTCAAGCTAGCTAGACTCACTCAGTTCTCAGACTTTTTAAACTGAAACCCGATCATATCTCTCAACTTTTGGAATGAACATTTTTTTTACTACTTTATTCTTGATGAATATTTGTGAATTCTACTCGAAAATTTAATTATATTTCGAATCTCTGAGCCAGCCTTAAATGATAAAAGCTGTTTACGAATGAGAACAGGGATGATTTTTGATTTAGGCGAAATGATGACAGTAGACATTTCCTGAATGATTGCAGCATAATATAAATTAGGCAACACAGCGCAGTGCGCGACCTTCGGGCAGGAGTCTGCGCTTTATAAATGTCCATTATTTATTTTGGGAAACCGGTGTAGCAGTAATTATAGTCCGGAGTCACTCATATTCCGGGTACAATGGTAAAGAATATGACACTCAATTCAGTTGACTCTTTTCACGCAATATTCGTTTCACGCTTTATTCCTTTAATTATCGTCTATGGAGCCCGGACTGTTGGTTCCCACCTACTATATCTGCTTTCACACCGTACTCTCTTTAACGAAGAATATCCAAATGGCTGTTCTGATTTAAACATCACAATTTGTAATCTGATCTTTTTGGTGATATGCTAATTTCCAAGTGAGGAGAAACCAGGCAATATCATGTTACAGACTCATGTGATGTCAGAGTGACGCACATACCTCATCGCAGCATGTCTTTATTCGTTAACCGAGCTTATTCCGTCATGAGTTAGTGGTCAATGACGTCACAGGTGACAACCAAAGACCATTCCCAAAACCTAAAAATCGGACCATTATGCTCGGTTTTCACACCCCCTTCTTAGCTTTTCTTTGACCTTTGAATTTCTGAAATTATGTTTTGACTGGCTAATGATGCATGACTGACTATCCCACTTGCTTTGCAATGCTGCATTAAGTCCACAGCAATTCAGTCCGAGGTTGCTGCAATAAAATATTCATCCACGTTGGGTGGTCGTATCTGAGGCTGTGTCTGGGACCAAGCTGTCGTGTATGGCAACCATAAAGGCCATAACGTATTGCCGCAACGCGTTGCGAGAAAGTAGCACGCGTTGCCAAAAATTTCACAACGCGTTGCGGTGTTTGCCAATTAAAATGATCAAAATTTCTGTGACGTATTTAAAAAAAATAGACCCAGCAAGCAAAAGCGTTTCCGGTAATCCTAGGCAAACGCGTTGTTAAACTCACAAGCGTTTCAAGCCTTCACAACGCGTTGCCTAGATTCACACCGCGTTGCGAGCTTTACAACGCACTGCGAAGGTCCACAAGCCAAAGGGATACATAACGTATTGTGCGCGACGCGTTGTGAGAAAGTGTCAACGCTTTGCGACGGCGCACATTTTCTGCAACGCGTTCGGCCGTCGGCCACTCAAATCATGAATTTCGTGACGTATTTCAAAAAATAGATCCACAACGCGTTTCGGCAATACTTTATGACCATTGTGGGCTTTCACAAACGCGTTGCAAACCTTCACAACGCGTTGTGAAGGTTGCCAACGCTTTGTGAAGGTCGCAACTCGCAACGCGTTGTGAGATTTATTATTTTTGAATACGTCACAGAAAAGTTCATGATTGATTGCCGACAAAAGCAAGAACGCGTTGCTGACATGTCGCAACGCCGTTGCCGAAAGTCGTTAACGTGTTGTGACGTTCTTCACAACGCGTTGCGGCAATACATCAAGACCTTAGGCTTGTGGACCTTACGCGTTGTGAAGCTTGCAACACGCATTGTGAAGCCGCAACGCGCTGTGAAGGTTTGCAACACGTTTCAAGTCCTAGCAATTCGTTGTGGGTCTAATTTTTTGTAATACGTCATCAAGAAATTTTTACGATTTTGATTGGCCAACAACCTGGGGCAACGTGTTGCTGAAATGCCGAAACGCATTGCCGAAATGTTGCAACGCGTTGGTACTTTTCGCCACGCGTTGCAGCATCGTTAATGGCCTTTATGGCTTGGCATAGTCGTGTACCAACTTAACTGTTTTGTACAATGTTGTATGGCGTTGCTGGTTCGCCTGGTTGAAGACAGATAAGACTAAGTGAAAGCCATATAAACCAAATGCTATAGTAATGAAATTTCAAAACACATCATACACATGCATTTGGGCATTGCATTTCAAGAAAACGATGACCAGTCTATATAGCCCTTTTCTGTGCTTGTGATTCTGCCTAGCATGCCCACCACAGCCCCTGCTCAGTCACAGCATCACCGCATCACCACACATTGCATTCATGGCAGTGCCATGGCATTCGCTGCAGCATGAGCTCCCTGACAACAGCATTACAATGCACATGCACAGCAATCCTCTCCTGCCCAACTCCACCTTTACTTTCAGAATCCGTTTTTTGTGGCTTTTTATTTACGATGTTTGAATTATGAATGCAAATCAGGATGGCAACTGTATCCAACATCATCACCGACCGGGCTCGGTGATGGGCAACGATATTTGGCGATGGGGTGACGGCTAAATTTACTTGTCCATCTCTGTAACAAACCATCCACAAAGCTACTATTAATCTCTTTCCACGCGATCAAGTACTTGAGGTCTGCTGAAGATAGGAAAGGCAACGGCCATTTGAAATAAAAATCCCTAACTAATTCAATTTCAAATTTTTTTTCTCCAAATTTCTTTCCTTCTCCCCACATTTTTTGTTGGATGAGAAAATTTGCTCCAAATATCGTTTATAACCTATATGCCAAAAGCTTTAGAGGCTGTTTTGGTAAGATTAAATGCAATTGATGATGTAAACTTGGTCCCAAATGAGTTGATTTAGCGGATATGTCACATTGTCTTACACACAGTTCGCACCTCTAAATCCCAACTTTAGCAACGAAATATCAATGACGCGTCACCGCCTGATTTTCACATTTCCTCTTCTGCAGTTTATTTGCCCTGGGGGGGGGGGGGGGGGGGGGGGGGGGGGGGGGGGGGGGGGGGGGTGGGGGGGGGGGGGGGGGGGGGTTTGGGGGGGGGGGGGGGTGGTGGGGTGTGTTTTGTTGGGTGGTGTTGGGTTTTGTGGTTGTTTGGGGGGTTTGGTTGGTGTTTTTTTTTTTTTTTTTTTTTAAAAAAAAAAAACGTTTTTGTTTTTTTTTTTTTTTTGTCTGTTTTTTGTTTTGTTTTTTTTTTGGTTTTTTTTTTTTTTATTTGGTTTTTGTTTTTTTTTTTTTTGTTGTTTTTTTGTTTTTTTTTTTTTTTTTTTAGTTTTTTTTTTTTTTGTTTTTTTGATTTTTTTTTTTTTTTTTTTTTTCCTCTTTTCTTCACGGGGCGAGGGTTGTTTCTCTTCAATGCCTGAACATGGACTTCGAAAAGCAAAACCCTACACACGTATTTCCACCGACTGAAAACATACCCTACCAAGCATTTTGGGGGTTTTTTGCCACCGTACAAGTCTTTTTGTCATTTTTGCTACCGTAAACAAGCGAGCACTGCATTGTTTGATAATATACCCCTTATCGGCCTTGCTCGCGTTGCGTACTTCCAAATTACAAATTTTTGATGGATTTTGATATCGTGTACATCACAATATCAGGGTTACGAAAAAAACATACCCTTTTTCCACATTTTGCTGTTTTTGACACCCCCAATCAATGTATGCGCGTACATCGGCTGTTGGCAAAAAAGACACCCTTTTAGGCGTTTCTTGTTTCACGAATCATATCCACCTTTGAATACAAGTGGCCCCCCCGGGAGGTTATTGTGATGAAAAATTCCAAACAGATGCCATGATGAGATCAGTAGTCCCACCCAACACTATGCTCAGCCATTCATAACACATTACCAGTGTGATTGGCATATTACGATAGGGTTGTCTCAAAAAAAATGTTACATTCCTCATGGATGATTCATGCAGTTTGACTGAAAGATGTATTTATCACATGGAAACCAATTGCACATAAATGGCACTGGTTTTCTGAGACAGTCTGTGTGGATGCAGAATAGGTCGTCTCATTGGGGTGATCCCAATTGACCTTCATTATCAAATAACTCCCTACCGTAAACTTACATGCAGTACCCTATGGGTAATTATAAGTGAATTACACATTAATATCAAAATGCAACATTCTCTTCAATGATCGGTGGGAAATGAGATTGATTGACCATCTTATATCAAATCAACCCCAAAAAACAGTTGTGTTCCAAAATTTTTGAAACGTGCTAGTTGATGCAACTTTCCTGTATGCCTACAACTTGTAGTTGAAATGCAGTCATGGGAATAAGTCTGCTTTCCAAATATGAGTCACAGTGACCGAGTTGACATATCAATGACATTGGGTACTCCATGTCAACATTCAAGATGTTGCACCGCAGCATGTCATGATTTTTTTCTTTTTTGGTGCGATGTTGTAGGTATATGAGAAAGAAAAATCCTGAAATTTTGAGCTTCATACTCGTCTTTCGTTTTCCCGCAGCAGAATTAAGAAATTCAGGGGTTCACCACCTTTGAAAAGGGCCATAAACTTGTAATGGAACCCTCCAAACTTCGAAAATCACTAGCTGGGGTAGTTTTTTTGGGGGGAGAATTCAAAAATGTGATAGCTTCCTTTACTTTTAAAGTATTTGGGTGGTAACAATGCAACATCTTTCATCTGGGCCAAGTTTGGGGGGTCAGAACTCCACAAGTAACAATATTTTTAATGTCCATTTTTTTGTTAAGCTGAGTCACACTGCAGACTTTCTACCATACACATAATATATATTCGGTAATAATAGTGATTTACAGCCCATGAAAAAATCCTAATTATGCATTTTGACATATCTTGACCCCCCCCCCGAAAATCCAAGGGGGTGTTGACATGCCCACAGCAACCCCTCTACTTCAGATATGTTGGAAGATCCATCACTAAAGAACTATTCTTGAAAGACCCAGCTTTGTGTCTTGATGTCTTCTTTGTTTTTCAACACAAACACTTTTGGGTTGAATCCCCATAGAAGCAATGGTGATATACACTGCAACATGTACAATGACCTCTTGGGTCACATATACCTCGTGTGGTTAACTTTGAGTGTTGTATGTTGTTGTGAAAAATTACGAACACCAAGCTGAGTTCTTTCAAGGAAGTTGTTTAATTGATTTTATCGTCAACAATCGAAGTTAGAGGGTGTTTCGAATGTCCAACATTGGTTTCAGGGGGGTCAAATGTGTCAATAAAGTAATTACCATTTTCAATGGGCTGAACCTCATTTATTTACTTTTCTAATGTGTTTCATAATTGATTGGTTTAAAGTTCTACTATGTAACTCTGAATTACTAAAAGATGGGCAAGAAAATTAATTCCTACTTTTGAGTTATGACCCCCCCAGTTGGCCCCGAATGAACAAAAAATATGACTATTTACGCCTCATTAACTCCAAAATAACACGCTATGACGTTTCTGATGCCAGATTTGATTCTACACCAAATTTACCCCTATAAATAGTGAAATTTCAAAGTTTTGGAGGGCTCCAGTACTAATCTGTGACCCTCTCAACAAGTCACTTTTCCACATCCGGGAAGCACTTTTGAATGTGACCCCCCTAAATTTCAGGATTTTCATATATCTCATCAATGTCTTACCACCACAACTAAAAACGAAAAAAATCCATGACGTGCTTCGGTGCACATCTCGAATGTTTACATTGAATGGCCCATGGGGAATAATTCCACAATGTAAGGTGCATGCCTCTCATAACCCTTAAAGGCTGACTCAGATTTGATGAAGATGGCACCCTGCAATTTTCTAAATCATTTTTTGTATAACATAGTCTTGTCCCATACTAATCAGTGTGAAATAGCTAAGCACAAATTGATGTTCTTCATATAGAAAATCACAACGTTGTAAAAAAATTCCAGATCTGAATTTGTGATCCACCATTACCACCCAGGAACAAGTCGCAGCGACTATATTGCTCATTTGATCAGAGCCAGTTCAGAAATCTCCAAATCTCCAGTTCATTCAACTTTAACAATTAAAAAGCAAGTCTGACTTTCCACACTCACCTTTGAAGTTTAGTGCCTTTATAATATATAGACTAATCCCACTACCAAGTGATGGATTTATTTCTGACAAAATGCTGTATCCACCTGCTTTTTGCTCTCTGGAGGTATCTTTTACTTGAAGTCAACAAAGACTGGAATGCTAACAGTGGCATGTGCTTTTGTAGAACATTTGTGTGCCGGTTTTGGTTTGGATGGAATTTAAATGCGAGGCAATAACAAATAGGTCCTAAAAATGATTGATTTCTTATGTGATTTAACCGTATTCACAACAACCTTTAATGCAAAAAGGGGGTGTTTTTGCATGCAACTTGTTCCGTGGTTTGTAAAAGTGGTCACATATTTGTTTATTACGACCAGTATCCTATGGTACTGTTATACTATACCGTACATATCATGTTACCATGCCTTGTTCTTTTAAAAATTCCTACTGTGCTAAAAAAAAGCACTTCTGAAATGATTCCAGGTGTGCTTTAGGTTTCATTTTGTATCAATTGTGTATTATTTTACGCAGATTTAGGTGTGCTGAAAATCGCACACCTTAATACCATTTTTGGTGTGTATGGGGTCTTAATGCACTCCACGCCTCAAAAGACAAGGCCTGGAATATCCTAAAAATCGGATTCATCTCAAACTTTGGGTTTGAGCATATTAGTTGCTTATCGTTTGTTTTAGTTGACTACTTTAATAATACACACAAAAATTATTTTGAAATTTCTGATTCAGCCTTTAGCATACTTCTGTCCATGCTCGAAGTAGAATGTAGCGACTGCGAGCGTGTAACATTGTAAACCTGCTTTCAGCACGCACGTAGGCAAAGCACAGGTGCACCTGGCAACTAAAGGCGGCACTGATACGCACGCATCGTCTCTTCAGACAAGACAAGTATATGACTTGTTGGGCAGAAGGAGTAAAATGTCATTTTCCGATGCCAACTATGGCAAGTCTCACCTGAAATTGTGAGCACGCCATACCGCGTGCATACCTGAGCAAATTAGCTGCGTGAGAGTTAAGACATCAGTCATCCTCTGGCCAGAAGAAGTATCTAAATTACTTAAAATTGTCAGTTTTGCAGTGGTACTGCCCATGATAAAATCTTCATATGTTCACAGCAATCCACCTCATGCATTTTATATGGATTCTTTCTAAAGGTTAAGCCCCACACAGGTGTATGCACATAGGTATGTACATATTAACTCTTCGGTATTCATGTTGACTTCGCTGGAGACTAGCTTTGTCATATTCAGTAGGTGGTCCTGTTTTACCTTCCACATATCGAATAGGAGCGTGACGAAAAAAAGACAATACTAAGCCTTAATAGACAGTGATACCACCTTTAAGTTAAAGCATAACAGCGCATTTTGAGAGTGCCCCCAATTTTCAAAATTTGATATTTTTGCACAGTGAATTTGATGAAACTTGTATGTGAAACTACACCGCAACGCGAAATGACCTAAAAAAATGGGTATTTATCATAAAATAAAGCGATTTGGGAATTAGAATTGGGATCCCAGATTATACTAACGGCAGAGCTGGAAATGCTAGTTTATGTCCAGCCATGATGAAATAGTGCAATCCTCAATTGAAAATGACCTCTCGCTTGATTCTCCTGAACCAATAAAAACACCTAAGGAAATGGGCTTATAGACACGTACATGGCTGGCACTATTCCTGAGTATTTCATATTGGAAGGCCGTTTCCAGAGCAGCCGTGAGTTTATTATCGGAGATCTCGAATGATTCTATTAAAAATTCCTCGTTTCCGACACATAGACATTTTCGAGCTTAGACACTCACAAGTATAGTTTTTACTAGCCAGTTACCAATGTTTTTCCGCAACGGTGCAAAAAATCTCAAAATTTTTGAAAAATTGGGGCGCTCTCTTCAAAAAAATTTCAAAAACATTACTGTTTAAATCTATAAGTATTAAATTGCCTTACCTGGACAGTAGATGTACTACTTAACAATTTGCACACTTCTGGAAGGATATGCAAGCCTCAGTTGGATCCCTATTCAAAAATCCCTAAAATACACATCATATCCTGACTGGCAATCCCGACGTCCTTGAGTTCAGGCAAGCCCGAAACTATACTCGCCCTAATAAACTTCTCACCTAACCAACGAGAAGTGATTCTCAGGGGCTGGCTGAGGGGGGCATTCTACGGTCTAAGGTAAGCAAGTTAATATTATAGATATTAAAACAGTAAATGTTGAAATATCAATAACGTATTACTTCTTACCTTGAGAGTAGATGTACTAAAACAATTTGCATACATCTACTCTCAGTACAGATTAGCACAGGAAAACTGGCTGGTGGTGAGAAATAACGTAGGATTGTATGAGTATGTGTAGGATCTGGGAGACGAAATAGTCCACCCCAGGATGTGTGGAGCAAATAAAAATATTTTTCTATTTCGCCCAACTCAAGATTAATGACTCAAGAAGGGAATTAGTTGAATGATCATTGTTAGCGCTAAAACCTATCTTAAGGTCAAACTGTGAACAAACCACAGTAAACAACCTAGGCATATGGTGAAGTCAGTTCAACCAGGAGCCTAACACAAGCTAAGCCTCACATAACTTTGTTAATCAAGAAAAGCAAAGTAATTTACTTAAGATAGATCAATGCATGGCCGCTCCAACGAGGACTGCGAACCATTAGCAATTATTGGATCTCATTTGAGATATCTTCAGGTACGTTGGTGATGAAAGTAGTGGGAGCCGCCAAAAGCCGTTCTAATCAACTCGTTCAACTTGACCCCTTTGTGGAATGACACGAAGCTGAGACAGCCCTCGTGGAATGAGCAGAAGTACTCTGGCCCGGCCTAAGGGCCTCACTGATTTTTCAATACCTCTACTAACCACCCCTGCAACAGTAGATTAGAGCGTGCCTTGTAAGGCTTTTAGGGTAGTAGTACCAAAAAGTTGCTGCGTTCGCCTACGAATGATAGAGTTCTTTCGTTTGTACCACTTAGCGACATAAGGGGCACCAGACTTTAGCTTCAGGAGGACAGGAATTGGTTATATAATCTAAGCGCAAGGGCTCTGCTCGAAAGAGATTCCTTTCATTTCGCCAGAAAACCAGCCTTGAAATATAATGTTAATCGCCCGAGCAGAACCGCGCGCTCTCCGAACGCTAATGCATGCAGCTCTGAACACTGCGCCCAGAAGCCATCGCAATGAGAAAAACCGTTTTCAAGTAGGTCCGTAAAGCTCACTCGAAAGAGTGATCAATGGAGGCCCTGAAGGAACTCCAACACAGTAGGGAGATCCCAGGGAGGAACTATTTTTCTCTTGTGCGGTCTGATCATAGCCTTGCCATCTAGTAAGAGCTTATGGCTCCGCCATGTGATTCAGTTTAGATCCATCCTCAAAGCCCTTTTGAATAGACTGGATCGCTGACTTATAGCCCCTGACTGTGTCAGATTCAAGGGCAAGGTCAAAACCGACTCCTAAGAAGTCAGCTAGGGTCCTTCAATAGGGATCGAGTGGAGGAACCTTTCTCTTGCCACCACTCCATAGTACGCTGATAGACGGAGAGAAGAGAATATGTCCTGAGTGTAGATTCTCGTCTCCCTCTGGCCGCAGTTGTGGCAGATCTTTAGAAATCCTGCCCCTACAGCTGATCCCTGACAATGGCCAAGCAAGCTAACTGCAAGGCCTCTATGTGGGTATCTCGCCTCCGTCACCGGAATCCCAATGAGATCGGGAACTGTGGCAGGAGGAGGTGACCTACTTAAGAGATCAAGCAGAGTCTGAACCAAAACTGTTTGGCCAGAATGAGATAATAGGAGCACTACACACTATGTCTGAGAAAATCTTATCAGACCCTGTGAATCAGAGCAAGCGGAGGAATGCATAAGCTGTCATGCCTTCTCCCAATCCAAAGAGAGGGCCTATTGCCAGAGCTCCCTTGTCCGCCCACCCGGAGCAGAACAGAATACTGGAAGTTGTCGGTTCTGAGCCGTCGCAAACAGGTCTATTGATGGCTCGAAAACACTCCCCCGAACAAATAGATTTGAGTCTATTTGTTTTGACAACGCTCCACTCCGTCAGAGACAGAGAGGAGATCTGCGAGACAAGTTGTCCCGCCAGACATTGGACACTCTGGTATGTGGATCGCCATAACGAAATTTGATGTTCTATGCACCATAGAATCATCATGCCGTAACGTGAAGGCAAAGTGTGGGGGACCGTGTCCCACCTGTTTGTTCACTTAGGCGACCACTGTGAGGTTGCGTCCGAAGAGTACACTGTCTGTCCCTTACCAAGGGCCGTGAGAGGTGTGAGTGTCCGGAACACTGCCCAAACTTAAAACATTGAGGTGAATTCAAACCGCCTCTTCTGGCGTCCACACACAGTGCACCTTGACTCCTCTTATATGTCCTCCCCCACCCTGTCAACGATGCGTCTGTTGTCATCGTCACTTGGACGGGCGGGGGAGGGAACATTGACTACCACCTCTATATTGGACCGACCCTGTCCACCATAGAAGCTCTGGGCGGAGCACGTCTGACATCGGCACCGTCTTGTTACCGCATGACGACTGGGGCGGTAGTGAAACAACAGGAAGTTGAACCGCCCTCAGTTGTTTTAGACGACAATAGGGGACCAGGTCGACAAGGCTCGCCATTAGACCTAGTACACGTAGCCAAGCCGACGCTGGTGCCGTCCGGGACAACATCCAAGATTCTGACACAACAAGCAATCAAATTGTCCACACGCTCCTTTGATGGGGAACCGCCAGCCCTCTTTTCAAATAGAGCTGGCTCCCAAGAACTGCTGATTCTGAGACGGGACCAAGTTGGATTTGTTAGGTTGACTAGATCCTAACTCTGTCACCGTATTCAACACCCCTAGTGGTTATTGAGCTTTGCGACATTCTCCCGCGGTTGATGTTTCCGATATCAGGAGCCAATCGTCCCAAATATTGGAAGATGACGAACACCCCTCTTGCGAAGGAGCGCTCCCACAGCCTTCACCACCCTCGTGTGAAAAAGAGTGGGTGCTGTGGAAACACCAGAAAGGAGACAACAAAATTTGTACGCTCTGTTTGAAACTTGGAATATGAGGTACCGTTGATGATCGTCCCTGATCGGAATATGCAAATACCGTCTTTGAGGGTCTATCGACGTGGCACATTTGTCTTAATGGGCGTCTTAGAACGTCTTAAACGTCTCCATCCTGAACGAATGGCTTTATAAACTTGTTCAGTGGTTCAGTCAGGAGGGCCGCCAGTCCCTAGTTTTTTTTCGGGGTTAGAAAAAAAATGCACCAAAACCCTTGATTTGTGGATTCGACTGGAACCACGGCTTTCTTTGTTAGCAAGGCGTCTACTTCCTCCAAAAGAACTCTCCTTTTGCCTTAGGTCTCTTGGTAACATGTAACTCGATTGTACCGAGCAAAATGGAAGGGGGGGAATAAATCCAGGAAATAGCCGTTGACGGGACCGATTGCATACCCAGATATCTCTGATTTGGGGTCACCAATTGGTCTGTTAAATGCTTGATACGGACACCCACGGGCGTATGCAGACCAGACCTGTGGTTGGTCGGTTGCGGTTGGGTGAAACCGACAACCGCTGGCCTCCACGCCCTCAACCCGACCTGACCCTGCCGGCACCTTAGGCTTGGCGGGCTTTGACGGTTGGGGGGTTGGGTTGGGGGTAGGAAGAAGCAGCCTGGCTTTCTGAGCCCTTCTTCTTGTCACGAGTTTCTTACTCCAACGCTGTCTCTTGTCGGGACCCTCAAGCACGAGCAATCCCCCCCCCTCTTCTGTGAGGGAACAGACTGACTCTGTTGAGGAGCTGTGTTGGCCTGCTTGCGTTTGGGGCCTTTAGACCCAGCGGTTGCCATAGAATGCTTGAGGTCAGATTCAGTCGACCTTCTTTGCAAGGTGCGTACAGTCTTTTGCAAAAACGCCTCCCCGAACAATGTGTGTTCGTTGAGCGGGCACTTCTCGTGGACTGCTGTCAAGTCCGTACCGAAAGCGTGTGAGAGTGAAGCACAGAGTATTTCTCCCTCTCAGAGCAACCATCTGAGAGCCACACGCATCGCACCTTGAACCTGTTGAGAGGCATATGCGTCACTAATTGCAAGAGCACTGCGTATGACCTCCGACTTCGCCCTGCGGCAAAAACAAGGTAAAAAGGTGGTTCAACAGTGTCACTTGGAACGTTCCCAAGCGGAGCTGGGCCCGCCAACTGCCGCATCTAAGTTCTTCAGCTACGCCTCCCAGTAAGGAGAATAGGCCGAGGGGTAGAACGAGAGCCAGCCGGCAAAACTGTGGTGATATCTTCTCGACAGTGGAAACCTTAAAAAGAAGTTCCCAACGTCCTCAGGTACCCTTGAAAGATTTGCCGAATACCGCCCGGTGGTTTCGAGACCCGGGATGCCATCACACGCCTAAGCTGCAGTATGAACGTCCGTGGGAACCTTGAACGAGGCCCTTGTTATAAAGGTCATCGCCCAGTCCCCCCACTGGTAGTTGAGAGAACCGGGAGCTGCCTGAGGCTCCACCACGGGAATTTTCAGCGCTGTAGCTGCATTCCTAAGGTATGTTCAAACTTGTGAAGGTGGGAATGGCACGGTACCAGCAGGACGCTCAACTTGCTGATTTGACTGAACGAGGGCTGAGGGGCAGGAGGCTCGGGAGAGAATCTCCGTCCTCTGGATCACTGTCCATATGATGAAGTGGAAGACCCTTCGTCACGCCCCGACTCAGATGACTCGGAAGAATCCGAAGATCCCGACAGTGGACTGGCTAGAAATCAACCAGGCAGGGGGGGGGGGGCGCCCTGCAGACGCCGGAATATTCCAGTCGGGACAGTACTAAGCAAACCACGAGAAACTGAGTTCCAGAGTATTGCGGTACTACCCCCATCAAACCCCACAGTGGGTTGGGGAACAACGGCAGCGGGGGTTGACCCCACCCCAGTGGCCCCGTGTAAGGGTAGCCCTGGGGATTTCCAAACCATGGATACAAGGAAGTGCGTCCCATACGAGCCCAGATTGATTCACATGGGATGGAATTGCCTTGAAATTTGCTTTTGTACCTGTCCAGACATATTGACAGACGGTCCTGGTGCAATGGGGATTGGTAACCCCCTGGCCAAAATCTAGACCAATGCCTCAAGCTGAATTCTGACATGTCCCTGTTCAGAAAATCCCTGCAAGGAAGGGGTCATTGTACTATTTTCAGACTGTTTTTGAGCAACGCTAGCAGTCGCATACGTGCGATAGGTCGCTGAACCAGGCCCGTCGTAACGATCGGACGTTTGTCGGTATCTAGCACAGTGGGCGGTCCTACTCAAAAGAACCCGCGGTCATTGCCCCGGGAGGATAACGACCGTTAATTGGCTTCCCCAACAGGGAGCGACACCGTACGATCGATCCACATGCCGAAAAGAGACTTATATTATCGCTCACTGACACAGCCCGCTCAATGATCGCACATTCAAGCTTGGGAAAGGTTGGTTGAGTCACAATAACCGGTATATCTGATTCGGTCAATTGCGACCCCTGAGAGACGATGCATCGCGTCCCTGCCGAGACGGCTGGGAAGTAATTGCCTGATTGACAACCGGGGGAGGTACTCCATGCCCCACATCGGTCCCAACCAATTCTACGAACTCACCCGACAGCCGGCGAAAAATAGAAGAGAAGAAGTGACAGCGGTCGCGACGGCTGAAGAAACAGCGGCAACGGCATGACACGCGAGGTCTCCGGCACCAGGATTTCCAGTGGCAAATGGGATATTACCCGGATCAACCTGACGTGGCGGCCCTTAAGAGGGGACAACATGGTATCAGAGCCCAGGACCCATTCGGTATAAGGTCCCTTGACTACCAACTGGACAAGATGGTGCTGGCGGAAAGCCAGTACCACTACTTGTAATTCCTAAACCACCTGTGTTAGAAAGTGATTTAGGTGGGTCATGCACCACAGCCTTGGCCGTGATAGCACGCCCCTCGCTACCGGCGGCAACAGGGTGCCACTTAGTAGACATAGCACCCTGTGAAGTGCGACGTGGAGGTTCGCACTACCACTAGGGTGACCCAGACTCTTACCTCCTTTAGGTTTGTCCCACGTTTTGCGAAGAAACCAAGGGCTGTAGCCCTTTTAGCTTCAATTTGGTCCCAATGCTTGATGGCGACGGACCTATGCAAAGAGCGCACGGCGACACCCGCAAACACAACGGTTCAGGATACACAAGTATGGGGGTATGAAGGTCAAACGCGGCTTACACTTGCACCAAAACATGATGAAAGTCTGGAGCGTTCCCTGACGCACTATAGGCAAATAAGCCGAAGGAGAAAATAGAGAAAGGGGAAATATTTTACCCAAAATATACCCACCAAGAACAATATTCCCTAGAATATAACACACACGGGGGTGTGAAGATTAATGCGAGAAGACTAACGAGCAGACGTAACTTAGTATAACTTCCCAATGCCTCACACTGAGAGAAAAGTAAAGAAAACATCGAAAGTACGAATCAGCATATACAAGGGACAAACATATGCCCACCCCCCCGATTCATAATACTCTTTATTAAAACACACCATCATGTCAACATGAAAAAAGATACCGGCGTACGTAGATAAACCGACCATAGTGAACACGTGGGCACGCACATGGCCACCACGGCGGAAATTCGTAAAGGAAAACACTGGTAAAATGGTTCCGGGCAATAATTATACCGCCCTACTAACGCCGTTCGAGAAGGAATAATACCAGAAATTCTCGAAAACGGACCTAAAATTTGTAACAACAAGGCGAAAACAGTTTCTAGCGACATTAGATGGACAAAGGCTCAAGCTAATAATATAGCTACACTATCCTAAAGTCAACTACAATATCCCGTCTAGTAATACGATTACCGTTTCTCGTGACAGTCCAGAAGTTTTATGGGGAGAAAGTATAGTGTCGGGTTGCCTGACGTCAAGGACGTCGGGTTGCCAGATCATGATAGGATGTGTATCTTTAGGGATTTTTGAATGGGAGTCAAAACTGGAGGCTTGCATATCCTTCCAGAAGTGTGCAAATTGTTAAGTAGTACATCTACTCTCAAGTAAGAAGTAAGTTATTGAAATGTGCTATTTTGCTTTAAGCTAAAATGCAAATAAAATGCAAGTATATAAATCTCGCAACATCAAAAGACTGGCTAATTATAATCAAGATTGTCTGAACTAAATCATGGAGTCAATACAGAATCAATTAAATCAACTATAAAACAAAACAGAAGGTGCTAAATCACAAATGGGCACTTTTATTAAGCTTGCAGCACACAATTATTTGATATTAATTTGATCATTGCATGAGAATTCAAGTCACAGCAGATTGTACTATGTCCGTGTATCTAAATGGGGAGGGTTGTATCAGAACACCTGAAACAACATGAAGAGGCTGTTTGAGAACAACTCAAAACAATGCAATACTGCCAAAACAAACACCACATGATGAAAACCAAGATTCAATACACATAGTAGTTTTATGCACATTAGTTGAACAAGCCTTAACTGCAATAACGTAGGCAAAAATCAGTGCATCTCTCATTAAAGCTAGTTATATTGAGGGAATTGAATAAAAATAAAGATTTTCAATATCAATTATGGGCTCGAAATTCCTTCTTCAGCCAGAAAAGCTTAATAGCTCTCCAACTCTTCCATTATTTTGAATTTTTTTTTAAAACCTCGCCCAACTCTGAGCGTCTGATGGGTAAATGTCAGAGAAGCACTTGGCAGCAAACCATTCAGATCTCTAGACATCCATCATCACTAACCAGCACTGTGTGCTTTTGCTGTGAAATTTCTTGTAGAAACGTTAAATGTCCCCACATGCAAGCATTAACAATTGGGTCCTTGGAGGAGGTAAATGTCCCACAACAATTTAGAGCCTTCTGCTTGTCATCCCCCTTTAACCTTTTTATCCTTTATTTGTTAAATGTTTGTTTTTGCTGGTATGGAGCATCGCTTATTGATCAAAATGTGTAAATTATATTATTTTTTTACTCTTCTCAGGGTAATGTCCCCAAGCAAGCATCAGCAATGGCCAATTCTTTTTAACTCTTAGGTCGAACCTACAATAATCAGCAATCAAAGACCGAATTGCCCAAGTGCTGTCAGACTTGTAGGGTTAAGCGTCCATAACTGATACTGCATATCTTAAAACTCATTTAAAATTTCAACTGGTGGAACACTACAGCCAACTCTAATAAAATAAACACAAACAAACAAGACAAATGTAATACATCTAGGATACTTGTTCGGATACTCTTCACGTAGGCCTCCCGTTTGAACCAAAATCTTCGTGAATATTAGGAACGCGAACAGCTGTTAGAAAGACTATATTGGTTTCCTCACAAGTACTTCATATAATCTGGCCTGGAATTTACCTATTTTAACTATTTATGTATGTACTTCACATGTTAATTTTTATTAATATATTTGTTCTTCAAATCAAATTGGCACCAAAATGACCAAACCATGCAAATCTGTGAGAATATGAATAGTCCTTGAAAACACATGCACTGCACTACTGTAAGAAATGCTCCCCCCAATAAATGCCCTCCCTCAATTTTTTTGACCAAATTTTCCAAAATACGCAAAAATCCTGTCATACATCTGAATAATTGACATCGTGTATTCCAAAAATGGTGGAAGGTTTGCCGGCCTGAAATTAACTAATGTCGTCAAATACAGTGTACCTTTTTTGACAAGTCAGATTTAGTAAAAATAAAAACATCCATCTTTCTGTGGCGGGAGCACCATGGTATTTTTAGATGGTGCTGGCTAGGGGTGAAGTATAATTAAACAAATAACCTAAAATAAACGCCCCTTTTTGAAAAACAATATGTCCCAGGATATTTATTATACAGACAATACAGATGTTGTAATGGGTTGTGCCATGCTCAAGTCCAACTCACAATTGCAGTTATTTTCCCCAATAGTCAAGTCGATGGATATAATATTCTAGGGAGAAAGTGGCAAAACGTAGTTGGCACGGGACTGAGTTGTTGGCTGAATGCTTAAACGTTTGCACTACATGAGTAGCATTTAAAAGTTACGTTGGAAAGAACAAAGAGAAATAATCGCTGAAATACTAAGCTTAGCTGTACTAATGCAAATGCTAGGTAATGACCAATACAGTAATTTTGATACAACTTTGATTATTTATTGCCATTTTACAAGTCATCCCTATTAATTTTCTAGGATTGGTACATCACACACTACTCAGTCTTAGTGTAGGTTGGGGTTGTTGTGGTCTCTCATCAAGTCAGTGCCTACATGTATGTAGGATTGTCACACAAAAAGGTATTTGGGCACACACTTTGGGCTCTTCTATGTGACACAAGCCCAAAGACATGTCAATATTACTTATTGTGCCAACTATCACCGCTTGCAGCTAAACTACTTTTTTTCGTGCTCCCACATGTCCCCTCATAAAAGGTACAATACCTGCAATGGGTAGAATATTTAATAAACGTTATCAAAAACATCAGATTTTATAACTTAAATAAAGAGGCACTTCCAATTCTCAGCTCTCAATTCGACCCCACACCTAACCTGAGATTTTGGTAGCACATCAGAAACCGTATATTTTTCTCAGGTCATGTCTACGGCCTAGAAATATGGTTTGCTTACAGTAATAGGGAAATATTGTCGTACTATTATCTATCAATTATGGCTAATTGATTAAAACTATTGACCTCACAATAGATGGTATTATTGGGTTCAACTGAAATTTGGAATTAATTATGTATTGAGGAGGCGGCGGCGACGTTGGAGGTATTACTAGTATTTAACGACACCTCTACACAGCATCCGAGCTGTCTATGCGCGTTTGTCAAAATAGCACCGCCATAGTCTACGATTGTCGGGTCCTAATTCATTGATATAATGTGCCAGAATAGGTCCTGTTTGTTTTTGTTGATTATTCAAGATATATTGGTTTGTATACAAAAAATATGATTTCTTTGGGGCATAAAGGCCAAACAATGCTGGTCCT
>JAMKCH010036118.1:0-24206 GCA_023653785.1 Ophioderma brevispina
TCCTCGAGTCTCAAGTGAAGTTTCAGTGTTTTTGTTGGGCCCCCAATCATAGAGGTAGGATTTTTTGTAGAGTTTGGTTAGGCCTAGATTTGTTCCCAAAATATGGATCGAATAAAAAAGGATTTTTGTGTTGTGGCAACGTTTAACCAAATAAAAGCCCAAATATACTTTAGAAAACATTTTATTTTCAGAAACAGTGGTGGTGATAGGTTTGAAAGGCAGTAAGGGCAGTGTGTGGGGGACCCCCCCCCCCTCCAAAAAAGTGTGAAATTTTAATCTTGATTCTCAATTCTACGACCGTGATGTGCGATATTTTTGTTGCCTGAACGTTAGGGAAATTCACTGCCCTTAAGTTAATTTTGCCCCCTCGATACCCCAAAAAACCATTTCTGGTGCTTTTCGATGTTTCAGAGAACCATCAAATGATTTATTGAGGTTTGACTTTTTATTGGGTGTGTTTTGCTGCACCCCAAAAACATCATGCTCAGTAAGTTATATGCGAACCCCTTCTTCCTCCCGACAGAATTCGCTCTGTGAAATGTTGCCCGCCCCAGCCCCTCTGCCCAACAAGATGTGTGAAAACCAAACTGGCAAAAATATTGGATATAGTTCCAGGCCTGCACTAGGCTACTTATTGAATATTGCTCAATGATAACTGAATTTGAATTATTCATCTGTATTTTCCTAAAACAACATGCATACTATGAAATAGATTTTGAATAGGCCTACATTGCAATAACAACGTACTACGAGATCAAGTAATGCTGAGCTGTGCATCAACATTGCATCGATTGTACCTTACAATGCGTGGTAAATATGGCGCGATTGGGACGTCCATTTTACAATACTTTGTACACGGTCATGGGTTAAACATTGTATTTTCTCTGAAGTGAAAAATCTCACAGGAGTCACTATTTCATGATAAAATGTGGCAACTTCGGGACAAATTGAAAAACGGGCAACCTCGGGCACTGTAAGTTTGGCGTCATTGTTTAGATACGGCATTTCTCTTCCCAATTCAAGTAGATTTGTCTCCAAATTATACTTTAAGAAAATACGGCCGCTACAAAAAACATCAAGTGTTTAAAAGCCGAAAAGGTACGAGTTAAACTAGGAATCAATTGGTAATCATCTTAGGAACATGCTTTCTCGCTTTCTAATAAAATGGACCTAAAATGACCTCAAATGACCTTGTTTACCTTGAAGATGATTGAAGGTGACATGGTCCATGTCTAAAAATAATCAATACTCAGTATTAATGTAACATTTATGCAAAGTTCATGCTTTTATAAAAAAAAATGCACATTTCTTACAATATCTGTCGCTCTTGCTTAACTATGTACATCGATCCAATGTTGATGCACATGCATCAGCATCATATTGATCTCGTGTTGGTCTTGTTCCAATACACTTAGTTTTACGACCTAATTTTTACCGAGCGCAGGGGCGATGATCCTCGGTCAAAGGGATTTGGGAAGAGCTTTTCATTCTCTCCTACCTCCATGGTCCACTGTAAACGGGCCTCGGACCTTTTGCCCACCCAACCAAATCATTGTGACAATGAATCCATTCATAAGTTTGATCGTAAATTTAAATGAGTCCAACTTCAACAGAGCACCATCCATGCACTGATCATGACATTCTATGGTGACGATACCCACACACTGTGTTCATGAACATTGGCGAGTATGCGAGTTTACACATGGTTGGAACAGCCTTGTTATGAAATGGTTTGTTGTTTTTTGTTTTTTTGTTTTTGTTTTTTGTTTTGTTTGGTTTTTTGTTTTGGTTTTTTTTTATTTTTGGTCCGTTTCGGGTCTTTTTTCAGCACCGTATTCAACCAAATTACTCACCAAGCAGAGATACGGTTACTTGGTTGTCAGCTTCTACGAAGAGTATAGGTCTAAACTTTTTTGTCATGGCGCCCTCTTGTAATCTGCCCAGCAATCACTGGTGTATTTGGCATAGAGTTAGCTTATATCCTACCCAATACCACTCTTTATAAATTAAAACCATTTCGGATTTTTCTGATTGTTCTATCATAATAAAATTCCCATATTTATTGATGATAATATAGCTTCTACAATAGAGCTTCTACAAGAAAATCCCTTGAGCACTTTTCTCGCAAAGACGTGAGTTCTCTCATGTCCTATGGTTAAGCAAAGAGTACGCATGACAGGTCCTAGGCATTAAAGCACTTGTGTGCACAGTGAATAGGAAAATGGACAGTAACTGCAAAAAAGATGTATCGGTTCTTCGTCGCTTTCATAAGGGGGTGAGTTTGTGAGATATTAATATAATTCGTGGCGTAGAAAGACCGCCTCGACATTTACCACTCAGGGACATCCTTCGGGTCCAAGTGCAAACAACCTATCTCAAAGGGGCGGCGAAGGATTAGCACTCTTATAGGAAGTTTTCAAGCTACTTAAACACGAGTCCGAGGAAGTGCTTGTCTAAATGTTACTTTTTAAAACTCATAAATTGGCGGAGGGCCAGAGACACGAGTTGTCCTCAGCAGGTCCACCTGGTAAATGACTTTAGATATCAGAATTGATCAGGATATTTCATGTTCTTTCAATCTGTCTGTTAAAATCCGTCGCAGCCTTCAGGGCAATTTTGTTTTGTCCTACCTTGTCATCTCATCGCCTCCAGCAGACGGTGCTAGCCTGGATGAAGATGCAATAAATAATGATCTAATTGGTTAGGGTAAGCGGATGTATCAGGGAATAACTAAAAGTATGTTTATTGTTTCCCAGAATATGTTTTTTCCCCCCTTGTGCCTGATCCACTGTATATCGCCCCCGAACACCGCCCGGCCCTTGAGATGACTTTGGGGGTCATAACGGCGTGCACCACACCGCCGCACGGAGGGGGATGCTGGTCACGATGTGACGTTTTCACACGACACGTGCCGTCGGACAGACCGGCACACAAATTTCAATTGTATGAAATAATATTAAGGTTTTGAAGAGTTCTGATCTCTTCGAGTGATGCATTAAGTAACGACTCGACATGGATAGGGCAACAAGACAAGACAACACAAAACAAGATTTAGTTCTTACAATGTGATACAATTGCCAAAAGAATGGTTTGAATACACAGAACTCGCAAATGGTATGCATGCTGCAGATGATACAACCCACCATGCCTCAATTTGTCAGTTGGGATGATGAAGAGCGAGAAGAGTTGAAGTTGGTCAGGATTAATATGAGGAGTGAAGTTATAATAGCTAGTATGATTTAAGTTATGAAGTTATATGTGAAGTGATATAATATTTTTAAGGGTATTTGACTTTTCCTACTTATCTACAACGGCAGACACTGTCAGCCATGTTCACATCTATATGACCATACACAAAAATATATTAGTATGCCCTACTTTTAAGATAATTTGCATGGTTTAGATCTTTGGCAAAAATAATCTTGCAAACCTAGCCATCATTCCTGGTATGTTGTTGCATTCCATGGCATCACGAACAGTGGTATTGGCACCACTTTGAGTTTCTATTTTGCCTCAGAAGTCCGGAAACAATCTGCGACTGTCTGGATGCTACACTTGCATTCCATGGCATCACAAACACGGGTATTGCCACCAATTTGAGGATCTATGTTGTCGAATCCAGATATTAAAAAAAAAAATATGCTAAAAATGGCGGCCATTTTGAAATTCACGATGCCGCCTAAAGGAAACAATCGGCGACTTTATGGATGTTTGAATTTGTGTTCCTTGGTATCACAACATGGCTATTGCCACCAATTTGAGGTTTCTATGTTGCTCGGGGAAGTCCAGATATGAGCAAAATATGCTGAAAATGGTGGCCATTTTAAAATCCAGATGTCCGCTAAAATGGTAACAGTTGATTTGGCTGCCTAAACCATATCTACATTTAAGACTAAAAATTCATTTGTAACAAAAAAGCCAAAAAAATCTCAAGACATCAACACAATGCCCCATACTATTACATGTAAACTACAGCTTGGAGACATTCATAGAGTTACAGGAATACCAATAGTTGCAGAGAGAAAAGAGGAAGCATCGAACAAAGAAAGAAACTACGTGCACATCATTTCTGTAAAATAGGAGGGTAAAACCTAGTGCTATGCCCTTGCCTTTTATATGGCGCTTACAGGATATAAACATATTGACGGACCGTGAAGCAGTAATATTAGTGGCGTCACCAATAAACAGTCCAGTGAATGAATACCTAGGCTTGGTGTTCGCGAATAAACATGCATACGGCAGACACGTTTGTCTGAAATACAGGAGAAGTTCAGTAAGCAGGAGGCTCGTCTAAAGAAGAATTCTTCATCATTTAAGCTTCCGCAGTTTAATAACATTTTTGTGCGGAGTGTTCGGGAAGATATTTCAATAATGTGCTATTGGGAGAGGGGGGGGGAAATTTAGATTTAAACGGGACAAAACACCGGCTAGATGCATTACAAGGTCATCCACGTCAGATATACACAACTAGGAACATCTAGGGAATCTTTGAAGACTGCACATTGGGGTAAATATTTTTACGGGTAGTTGTGGACAAAATAACGTTCTTGAACTGAATAATTAATCAGATCGTTTTGGAAACCATCTCTTAAAATGTAAAACCGTAAAATGAAATTCTCAAGGTATTGGGTCTTTAATTACTAAAGTAAAGCTCTTTTCAAATTGCTTTGTGAAAGTGATAGGGCCACCGCTCAAATGCTGGTATCTGTGGTCTTTTGTAAACCTCTCCAATATAAAGAAAAAGTACTAATGCGCGTAATATTAAAGTCAATAGGCCGTCCCTTCATCTTTTTCAGTGCCAAAGGAATTCTATCCCACATCAATTTGCTTCAAAAGGCGTTTGCCCTTTGGGATACAAAATATTGAATATTCATAATATTGTGATAAACACCCGTGGTGTTAATTTCATCTTTGCACTTTGACATTTCCTTTCACGTTAAGTGAAGTTGCAACTTTGAGTTTTATTCAATAGGTGTGAGTACTGGCTGTTTAGTATGTGTGATGATTGATTATTTGATTAATTGTGATATTCAGCGAGTGGGTTTGTGCTGGGGAGTAAATAGTTGTAAAGGAGCGATAAGAAAGAAACAGAGATTTTAAGGGTGATAGATACCAAATGTAAGGAAGAGGATATGAAAGTGGCATGAAGGTAAAAGTAAGGAAATCATATTAAAGATGAAGCAAATGCGGACTGAAGATTAAATCCTTACGAATTTTAAATCATATGCAGATGGCTGCTAGCCAAATTACCAATTTATATTGCCGATATTTGTTTTGATAACAAAAATAAAAAACCAATTGTTTCATCCCAAAAAAATGCATTTTTTCAGGTCGGCAACCATCATGGTTTTAGAAAGCATTCACTATATAGGTCATTTGCTGTTACAACGCGTCCAATGATCTAATCATACCAGCAGCCAACTTTAACAGGACGGGACATCCTGTTTGTCGAAGTCGGCGGAGGGATCCACAGGGACACGTTCCATTTACAACAAACTGAGTGCCGTCAGCAGCTTGAAATTTCTATGAAGGCGCCTCGGGGTTACTTTAATCGTTCCTTTTTCCAATGGATTTATCATTTACAAGCGTGCGGACATAAGAGGACGGTATGGTGTGTTCTTACACAATCCACGCAATCAATATGCGGTGAATAAGAAAATATTATAACATATTTTTACATAATTGCGCTATCCACCTTGCAAAAGGGAAGTTGAAATGCCGTTGAGAAATACCGCTGGTTTCGTTATATAAGCTTATTTGGTGGATAATGTTCGTTATCGCTTGTACGGTGGTACATAGGGGGATGCATTATTTTTTAATATACAACAAAAAATAAGCAAATTAAAAAAACTATAAAAACATTAATTTTCAAATTTGTGGAAGTGAGTGATTTCAGTAAGGGTCCATTTTCTCATTATATCTGAATATTTTTCATTGCCATTGGTCCTTAACGATGACACAATAGTAGATGGTGGTGGGTTAAAATGTTAATTTGACGAATCAATTCCCTACCTTACTTCATAAATCCGGCAAGTACCTTCACTTTCCCACTTCACCAATGAAATTTAAGTTGCCTGTCTTACTTTAGCCAGGTATTATTCTTTCAAAATGAAGTATCAATATCCCTTAAATTCGTTTAACAAATAAACATAATAAAGGCTAACCACCTAATACACATTAAGATACTGCACGCGTATTTTAATCAGCTAACCAACCTAATGCTGCCTTTGCTATAGCAAACCTTTTAATATGTTTAAGTATGTTCTAATCAAGGCAAGGTTCATGGCGTTTGAATAATTGAGTTTTAAACACTGTCTACAATGCAACAAGCCCGACACACTTGACTCCAGAAATATTGCATCATGATTCGATTGGAATATAATCTCTTAATATGTGCAATTTGAATACATATATCTTTGTACTCAGTGTATTCAAGGCAAATCTCTTCAAACGAGTAGACGTAATATAGGCCTGAGAGTTTAAATTCGGTACATTTTAATACTAATTACTAGCTGGCTTTTCGGGAAGTGTAATGGTTTTTTGCAGTGGTGTAACCTTTCTTAAATGAATCGGCACTTATATGTGATATTGAGATATCCTTGTGTGCTGGGAAGATTGATCAAATATATTTACGGGTACAAGCAATTTTCCCCGGACGTTGTCTTTTTGTTCTGAGCGGTATTATCCAGAGGTTTGCATACTTGTTTTACAACACTCAATCCAAGCAAATTGCTTCTACAGGCTGTCCCAAAAATTTTACCACTCTCGGGACACAGGCATTTTGTAAAAACCTAAAGTACGCATGGGTCCTTGTGTGATTATGTCTTAAGGCAACTAACCCATAAGCTTGTATTCCGTTTATTTTCATTTAAATGCGATATGTTGAAACAAAAAAAAAAAACGATATGCTCGTCAAAAAAGGAGAGTTAAAATTCGGATTGGTCCGATTTGCAATAGTTACATGTTGTGACTGTGTGAAACATATTTTTGTAAACATACTCAAAATTGGGTGGTTGATTGTGTTACTGATTGGCAATTGAACTTATTGGAGATAGGACAATCCCCTTTGAACTTCATTATTGTCATAAAAGTGTGATCATTGACTTTATGATCAGCAATACTTGTATTTTTCAATATAATAGTAGTTCACTTTCATTAGCCCAGAGTTAACTTATAAAATCGCTCCAAAAATTACACAGAATGTAAACCAAACCAAATTAAAACCACAATCAGCACACTTCTTAAGGATTCCCGGTCCCTCCAAAGAAAAATCTATGATTTATAGCAGAATAAACAAAAAAGTAAGAAACTTCTGATAATAAGCCTACTGGATAATGACGGCAGGCGATTGAAATAAGACACCAGTGGCAGGCCATATGTACAGATCAACGGAAGTAAAAAACCAGAATGCAAATGACTCAAGCCAAACATTTTCTCTTGTTAGAACATTGTACAGATCCACGACCAGAATGGCAAAATAATCAAGCCAACATTCTCTTGTTAGACGACCAGTTGTGGTAGATCCTACGATGAACGTTTGGTAAAAACCGGTGGCAGGAATCTCGAAGTCTTTCTTTAATAGGAAAAATACTGCAAAATCTATTTGCTTTCTTTTAAGATGGAAGAAGATTGCTATGAAGCCAAGTGTATTCATTTATTGCATCATGCAGTCCAAGTGTTCTAAGGCAGAAATCGGACCAAGTGATTTTGCCCTCTCAAATTGATGAAGCATATCTTTTGTTTTACGTAGCGGATTGGAATGAAATAAATAAATGGCAAATTAAAGTTGTTTATGGCTTCAAAGAATCTAAACAGAGACCCATGCTTACTTTTCTTTTATCAAAATACCGTCGTTCGAGTGTTAACATTTTTTGGGACAGCCTGGATTATCGTTTAAATATCTCTGGTTTTATTACCCTTGACATTATATACGTCAAACACACTCCGTCTATAAAAGCAGCGATTAGATCTTGACCTTCAGACCATAGGAGATGACGTGGATGCAATTTGTAATATGCAATTGATATAGCAAGCAAATCCGCTAAATTTGGCCTTAATTTTGTTATTGATCAGATTATATCTTGAGAAAATAAGTAAGATAATTCAATATGCAAGAGTAAACACTTAAATAATTTTTGCACAAGATGAAAACTACAATCTTTCATACAGATGAGCATGTTTTGCTTCTCTTTATTTTCACGTAATTCAAGAATATTACTAATTAAGTGTAGACCGGCACGACACTTTGTGTACTACATACGACTCCTTTATAATCAACAGCATGATCAAATCAACCATAGTAATTCAAAGATTATCGACGCTGAACAGACTAATAATTTTTTTACTTGTGGATTTGGTCTTACGCTTGTGTATTGAGGCCGGTCAATACCACGTTTGATACTGATCTGTACTTCTCGATGTCATATGAACTCATATTTATGAAATATTTTTAATGATAGATAAAATAATGGTATGTTTCGATATTTTGCAATTTAGCAACGAATAAACCACTCTCTCAACTATTCATGCAATGAAAGTAGTGTGGTAGCGTCTGTAGAGGTTTGGTATCATCAAATGCTACTAATGAGGTCCCAGTGTCGTTCTGAAATACAACACCGATCGATCAACTTAGTATTTGTCTATGAATATCAGTCGACAATGTTTGGAGATGATTCATGCAAACACATTTAAGCATAATAAAACATATGATTATTATTAAGAAGAACATTATCATCGTCACACTAACGTGAAAGACTTACCACATACACTTTAAGTTTTCCATAATCTGGTGTACTGGTTTATTCGAAACCCCAAGCTACCATTGAAAAGTGAGATATAGTGCCTATAATGTTTGAAGGGATAAGAGTATTAAATATAGCAGTTGGGCTGGATTGCTGGCCGACGCACTTAAGGTATTCAATGCCACTGGGTTTGTATATTGGCAAGCCGCCACAATGTTCGGCGTCGCCTTGTGTTCCTTTTTCCAGTGTTCTGCCTATTTTACTATTTTTAGTAAGTAGAAAGAGAACCGGCGGAACTTCTGTATCTCATATTATCGTAATATATGGAAATCTACGATTCTTAACTGTCATAAGCCCTTTAGGAGTCCATTATACCATGACTCTAATTTAAAGTGTTAAATATATACAATTTAATATTTCTTTTTTTTCAATTTTTGTTTTATTACTTTAGTAAATTAATTTAAAAAAAGAAAAAACCTAAAAAATTAAAAAAAAAAAATCTAAAAAGTTTTTTTTTTCAAGTGCAGTGTCTTCAAATATCCCGTTTGTTGTGTTTGAAATAAAAAAAATGGTTTTGAAAAACAAGTACCATTTAGCGTGGTTACGCAAAAAATCCTGTTGGAAGAGCCAGAGATAAGTAGACTAGACACGAAGTCCAAAAGCGCTACTGTGATTTTTTTAAAGGTGGGGCCTTATGATAATATGGTAATTTGCATCCTTTGCTTGAGTCATTACTCTTTTCAATGAGATCATTATTGTTTGGATTAAGCTATTACAGGGTGATTCCAAAAAGATTTACCCTCGATTTCAGAAAAATATTGAAATATTTAACAAGTTTAGAAATTGTTTTTTTTATACTTGAAACACTAGCTCCTTATATCCCTGTAATTGGTAAAAAAATCTAAAGATTACCTTTTCGCAATATTGTCAGATTGGTAAATTACGGAAAGCCATCAAAACCATATTGACCACGGTTGTACATTCTTCACGTCCACACAGCAAAGCCATTGACTTACTGTCATCTAACTGCTTAATAATTTTTGTCTATTAGTTCTACAGTAACATTACTTTAATCCGTAACACACTGTTGTTTGTATATTTTAAATATCTTACATACAATGACAGTAGCGTAACTGGGGCAGGAGAAAGGGGGTCGCATTGGTCCCCTCCCCATGACCTGAACCATGAAATTTGCTAAGCTAGCGGTAAAAATGCAGAAAGCGGTGAAAAGGACAAGCAGAGAGGGAGTAGAGAAAAGAGGGGAAAGGGATTCAAAGGGATTGAAGATGCCAAAGGGGAAGGCAGATGACGTTGCATTGCGTAATTTAAATAAGTGATTTCCCAAATAGTTTCCCCCCCCCCCCAATCCGGTTTATGAAGGAGTCGGTGGAAAATGTAGATCAACCGGCTGTATTGCATAGGATGCCTACATACATGTATTTGCATTCAGTTTCCGAAAAAGATATGTGAACAATTTCGAACGTTATTGAAGTATACTCTTCAAAATCTGGGCGTAAGGTTCCATAATTTTGTTTATTGCTTTTTCAGAAGGGAAACATTTGACTTTTTCTGATGAAGGTTTACACAAGGTATCAAAGTAAGCAAAGAATGCAATTACTTGTGGTAACTCATCCAACTCTCTAAGAAGCTCAAAGAGTCGCCGTGTGGGAAAGAAAGACTTGCCATCAAACCAGTAACATCCATTGGCATTGAACCTGTGAGCCATCTCCCTCACCTGGATCTAAACTCCTTCTGGGCTGAATGGCAAATGCCTCAACGATTGAGAATCCAGAATTGGCCGATCTTGCAGAAGCCGGGTTACCTGGGCAGATCAGGACCTACCTGTGGTTGTGGAACAGCACCGCAGACAATGGACGCATCTCTTGGTCGTGCCCACTGAGCACAATGCACAGACAAGACCTTGCCGAATTCAGTGAAGCAGCCAGACGTTGTACCCGGACCCATCTCTGGCTGGATCATAGTTGAGAACCACAGTGTTTGGACCCGAGGAGAGAGATCCAAGTCGCTTTGGCCAAATTCCACAACAGTGGTTCCATGGAAAGTAAAAAATGGGTTACATACCTTTCGTTGCAGAACTTCGCAATGCAAATGCAAAAAATCAAAAATGTTTTTTTCAAAATTTCTTTAGTAGGTGAAATAATCTACTTTTATATGTGATAGTCAGTTCTGTGGGGTACATTTTTCATTGCTATGAAAAATTCAACACAATGAGTGTAAAATCTTTTTGATCACCCTGTATTATCATGAATGCTATTAAAGCTTTTTGAAAATTGGAAATTAACTAATGATCTTTATTTATAACGCACCCCTCAATGGATCGTAACTTTGTGTCACTTTAACATTTAGTGCCGTTTAAATGGCAAGAAAAAAATGTAATTTTGTTTTAATTATACATTGGGCAAATTAATTATACAGACTTAAGATAGCACACTTTTATTTTATATTGATGGTTTTAGCACATGCCTAATAAACAACCCCCACAAGTAAACAAGTAAGCAATGCAGATAATATACCTTTGAATGATAAAGCTTGAATACTTTAGTGTCCAAAACAAGGAATTTTGTAATTAGAATAAATAATATCAGGGATCCCCAATATATTTACGGCTTGTGGAAATGTCCTTCCAATATTAAATCCAGAAATTACCACGTACCATGTGTGGCACTATTTTCATAAGGGACGTAACAGATTTGGCTTTTTCCGGCGACGGGCCGTTGAATACAATCGTGATCCCTCAATTCCATATAAACATCCTTCGTTTTATGAGAATAACGGCTTTTGAGTATGGCTGCTGACAGACAGATAAGATTTACTACACAATTACCACACAATTACAAAATCTAAAAAAAATTGAGAAAATAGGAAGTCGCTCTTTAAACAAATGCTATTATTGCTTTAATTTTTCAAGCAGTGGTGAACCAATTTGGCAAATGATATGATTAGGAGTATGCAAGAGCTATTAACCCTTGTAATAAAGTCATAGAAAATCCCTTACACGATTCCTTAATTTGACTAGTTAAAGGTCTATAATTAACCTACTTTTAACTACTTAAATGTGGAAAGATTAATAAAATCTAAGTCTAGAACGGTCATCCCCTTGTAGCGTCCTCTAATCCCCAAATTGCCATGAGATCTGTGAAACTATATTTTAAAAGAACATCATGTCTACCAACAATGAAGATTTGTAAAACGTGCAGAAGTTCTATTAGTGGAATAACAAGTCTACGGAATTAATTGACAAAATTGTCGCCATTGATAGTTGCTTTGTCATTAAAATGAGACCTTCAAAAAGATGTGTGAAATTTTATAAAAATGGATAGAAGTAGTTGCATTAATGACACAACTTTCGTTGTTTGACGAAAGGGGACAGAATTTTATGATGAATGTATTAAAAAATGTAAATGTTCTCTTTTCGGTAGACGTTTCATATAGAAGGTCCAATTGATGCAAATGAGGTTGACAATATTGATTCCGTCTGCGCTGTATGACGTTGTGCAGGAGTGCTTGACGGAATGAATAGAAATACCTCATTTGCATCATTGGGACTTATATATGAAAGTCTACCCTCTGT
The DNA here is from genome assembly GCA_023653785.1 of Ophioderma brevispina. Taxonomy (NCBI): domain Eukaryota; kingdom Metazoa; phylum Echinodermata; class Ophiuroidea; order Amphilepidida; family Ophiodermatidae; genus Ophioderma; species Ophioderma brevispina. Next base: position 12,334 of record JAMKCH010036118.1, read on the forward strand.
CAATGGTTAGAAGGCTCTAACTGGGGTTTCATAGTGTATAATCCCTTGACCATAGATAATCGAATATGAAAAGACCTTTTATTTCTACAACATTTTTGAAATCCATTCTAAATATCTCCTGCAAATAAAAAAAAAATTCTGAACTGAGCTAGGTCAGCGCGCTTTTCCAGATGACCTACCTATATTGCTAACGTAAGAACGGAAATTCAAAACTAGCTCTAAGAACAAGGTGTTAATGTGCCACTCATTATATTTTAGTTGGAGATGCGTTTCCAAATTGAATCATTACTATGTTATCGCGATTGAAAAACTACATCGGATGATGTATTTCAACAATGAGGGAGGCACTCTCCAGGTTCACTATTAAATTTGGTTTACAATTACATTTTGAAGAAGCAATGAGTAGACATGCCTATCATTTCAATGTACAATGCATTGATCTCGTTATTAGGTTAAAAAGGTACAGTTTGTCTAAGTTCCTACCTTTAGTTACATTTGATATAGCCATATAAAGTGCTAGTTCCGATCGTCTTTGGGGCGCCCCCCCCACCCCGATTACCGGAAGTAGTATCAATTTTGATATTCAGATGAAAGGCCGTATTTTATAATTGTTGTCCTGAATTTGAGCTTTCATTCCATTCTTTCTGAAGATACAGATAAAAAAATACCTGTTTAATGGTTAACCATCAAATATTAGCACAATAGTGATGGGCGTTCCACTATTATGCATTATCGCGTCTAGCATCAAAAACCGCAAGTTTGTTTCCCATGGTCTTGATGTTCAGCGGGTCACCAAATGCCAAGCGCTCATATCAAGTAGAGAACACGTGACAAAAAATCGGAACAAGCAGCTTTAAGATTCAAGGTATCTGTGGAAAATATCAAATGTTACATTTTTAAATGTGCGAAATTGTAATTTACCTTATTTTAAGGTGTGTGGCATAATTGGCTGCATAATCTTCTTCTCAGCGTATCCACAGTTAAATGACACGTGGTAGTGTCAGGATTTATTCACGAGTAAGCTGATCGGCTGGGGCCGCGTGTATCAATTATACGGCGCTCCCACATGGCCCGCTTTGAGGCTGTGTAGTCCCCGGGCTAAAATGAGCTAGGTATCACCTGGAAGGAAATTTTTTCTCATGTGGTTTTTCTAGATCAGCATTTTTAGGATAAGAATAGTTTAGGTAAAAAGGCCGAATCCGGAACGCCTCTCATATAGTGGGGTGATTTCAGTGAGTTCAAAATCATATATTATGGACTATGAAAACAATAGATTCCTTAATCCTGACCGTGTAATGACGTTAGAATTAAGCTTATTCAGGTATTTACGTATAATATACTTGATGTATTATGATACGAGGGTAAAGAAGTTTGTAGGGTCCTAAATGACCCCCTTATTAAGAATACAGTGAGAATTGCTTAAAATATCCAAAAAAAAAGAACACAATTAGGAGTAAGTAATTTGTTCAATCCAAACCATTTAGTTTCAGAATAGTAGAAGGGCTGTGTAGGTATGGTGAGGTGACAAAATGCAGTATTTTGGGTGGCAAAACCAAGGGGGGGGAGGTGCCCTTCATATGCCGGACTTATATGTGCCTATACCACCAAAGAAAAAAAATGGTACGAAAATAGCTTTCCGTGTGGAAGGAATTTATTCTTCATGGGTTTTTCTAGATCAGAATTTTTATGAGGAATAAGAAATGTTAGGTTACAAAGCCCGATTTTGAATGCAAACCCCCCCCCAAATGGGGGTTTAGTTTTGGGTTGGGGGGTGGGGGAAAAATACTACATTTAACATATGAAGAAAATTATACTGACCGTCTATGCGCATAAGAATAGCATTTCGGGTATTTAAGTTAATGTCTTGATGTAGTAATTATACAAGGGCAAGTAGTTGTAGGGGGTCCACTAATTCCCCGCCCCCCATATTAAGAAATACTTCCGAAATCCCGATATAAAACCTACCCAAGTTAGGAAAGTAAGTATTTGTTCAATCCTTAAAACAGTATTTTCAGATGATAGTTATAGTTTCATCTGTGGAGGTCTGGTGAGGTGGCAAGAGGTAAAATACAGTTTTTTTGGGTGGCAAACCCTGGCTGGGGCCTTGAATATACATTTGTCTTAGAGTTCCTACCAGGTAGTACGAGAAAAAAATGCTTGCAGGGTGTGGGATTTTTCATAGATAAAAGTGTTCATAGAAGTTTTTTAATGTTGATTTGTGATCGAAAAGGTGTAATTGGTTGTATATTACTGGAAGCAATGGGGGGGGTGGGTTATTGGGTGTCAGTTGGATGTCAAAATGGTGTTCAGGAGAGCATTCGATATTTATACGCTAAATTGTCATTTTTTTATATTTAAAGCGCTTTGACCTTATTTGATAAAGCGCATTGTATCAAATTTGTATTGTAAAAGGACCACTAAACCCTTACCTCCTGAACCAGACCCTATATATCCGTCCCGAATGTAAATTAAATTAGATGATTTTGATTATCACCTATATGTAATAATACTTTTGGTCATGATTTAAAAATTACATAAAAAAACAACAGTAGTTAGTTGTGTTTTTTAAGTAATTTTCCAATGTATTTTTCACTAGGGGTGTGCATTTATCCCCCCAGCTTATATTCACTGTCATATCATTACTACATCAAGCATTTAATACTGCCACCTCCCCCCGAACTCTTCCTGTTTTTAATTTTACAGAATGTAAACATCCAAATTGCTTCAAACTCGTGGAAGTGATTTCAGTAAGGGTCCTTTTCATCATGTCATTTTTTTTTTCATGCCATTATGTCGCCTTTAAATACATAAATAAACTAGATTCGTAGGTTACTATAGGTTTGGTTGTATCATATTATTAACAGTATTAGTATTATTTCTTAACTCACCCCCCCCCCCCCCTCACAGTTTTTCTTCAAATGAAGCAGTGGGGTGTGGAAACGGAACAAATAACTAGAAAGTTTTTAAATTTTTTTTAGTTCATGGTAATGTTGTGCAACGCAAATTTGTAATGATAAATGAGGTGGACCATGCAGTGTAGGCCTCCTGCGTGGTGGTGCTGGTGGTGGTGGGTGGGGGTGGGGGGTGTGCTCCCATATCTCTTGGATATCAACTGCCTGCATGTCCTTGAAACCCCATTTTTGACATCAAACTGACACCCAATGACACCCATTCACTTCATCTAAACCAATGCACCCTTTTTTTCATATATCAACAATACGCTTCAATTGGCCCCTTCTTCGTACCATCTGGTATGCCCTATAAGTCGGCATATTGAGCCCCCCCCCCCGTGGGTTGCAACCCAAAATCTGCATTTTAGCACCTCACCAGACTCCACAGATTGTAACTATTACGACTCTCAAACTACATTTTAGAATGAACAAATTACTTCCTATTGGTGATATTTTTGTATATTTTTAGCAATTCATTGTATTTCTTAATAAGGGTCTTTAGTGACCCCCTACACATATTTACCCTCGTAATCATTACTACATCATTCCATTATACTTAAATACCCGGATAGGCTTAATGCTTAGCTCACTACAGTCAGTAATCTTATTTGCTTCATATGTACCATATATAGATTTTTTTTCTTATTTTTTGACGCCCCCCCCCAGAAATAACCCCCCTATCTATATGGAATGCTTTTTCAGGATTCGGGCTTTTCACCTAACATTTCTTATCCTCATAAATTCTTATCTAGAAAACCACATTAAGATAAACTTTCCTTCCACACTGAAAGCTATGTCGTACCACATGGTATAGGCACATATAAGTCGTCATATTGAATGCCACCCCCCCCCCTTGTTTGCCACCCCAAAATACTTGCATTTTGCCACCTCACCCGACCTTACCAGACCTTCTACAGCCCTGAATCTACTGTTCTGGATTTAACAAATTACTTACTCCTAATTGTGTATTTTGTATATTTTAAGCCAATTTTCCCTGTATTTCTTATAATGGGGGCATTTACTGACCCCTAACAACTTATTTACCCTCGTATCATTACTACATCAAGTGCATTATACTTAAATACCTGAAAAGCTTAATTCCTAGGGTCATTACACGGTCATGATATATGATTTGTCCCCCCCCCCCCCCTTCATTGTACCATAAATTATGATTTTTCTTAATTTTTTTGACCCCCCGGAAATAACCCCCCTATATTGAGATGCGTTAGGATTCGGCCTTTTTACCTACATATTCTATTCTCATAAAATTCTGATCTTAGAAAAACCACAATGAGATAAACTTTCCTTCCAGGTGGTACCTAGCTCATTTTTCGCCGGGACGAGTTACAAAACTTTAAAATTTACAGCCATGTAATCTGATATTGCATATGTTTTAATGAAAATGTGAACACAGTAGCTACTCTATTGTCTTTGGACAACTCAATTAAGTCTGGTAGGCCATATAAATGTTAATCAGAGTCGTTTATAAAAAGTATAGGTGTAGTGTGTGTAAAATACTACATGTCAAATGGGGAAGGTGCTATCAATGAGAGGACTTTAAGTTTCACATGTGTGTAGTAGGACTTTCTTGGATAAGCCCAAATCAATGTCTAAATATCAACTGTCAACTTCAATTGTTTCACTTTGGTTACTTGTAAATAAAGTTTCGATATCATACAGGGGGTCCTAAATTGATATTGCATACAGATAGTATAGCCATTAATGTCAACCATGAAACGGTACATTAACATATGAACAGGATAGTGAGGAGACTGTGAGATAACTACCTCAACGGTGTAACTGTAAAGGGGTTTTATGACTTTTTCAGCTGTCTGTGAACGTTTTTTTTTTGTTTTTTTTTTTTTTCCAATTGTGTTACTTTTTTTTTTTTTTTTTTTTTTTTTTTGGGCGCGAATGGACTACATGCATATCTTCAGGATGACAGCCATAAACGGGGGCAATGGAACCGTGTGGAGATCAAAGGGGTGAGCACGGGAGAGCACCGAAGAGGGCAGGTGGGAGGATGTGGAAGTACCATAATGAACCCCAAGGAAGGAGACCAGGGGGGTGGAGACCTGGGGAAGAGGACAGGGCTAGAGGGAAGGTACATGGGGGACCAATTAGTGGACACTAGAGGAGAGTCATCCCAGCGTGGCCCACCTCGAGTACTTTGTCGAAGGGACGGGCTTGAATGAGGGGATGTGCATTGGAATGGAAGTAAAAGGCCACGCGGGAAACCATCTATTGATACATGTAGTGGGGTAGCAGAGAAAAATCAATTATGTTGCTTAAGGAAATCATTCTTTCAACGTAAGGGCATTTATAGCTCCATTAACTCTCAAAATATTCTACTAATCGTATGTGCTTTTATGTATTCAATGTAAGGGTGAGTTGAACGTTACCTGACTTTTGAGCTTGAGCCCTCGTTTTTTGGTATACGAGGGAACACAAAAACTCCCTTTGTACTCTTTCATATACTGAAAGGCGATATTATCTAGTTGTTCAGGAAGCAGGTGAACGAGCCACATATTCTGTCCTCCTCTCCCAACTAATCGACGCTGTCCAAAACTTTGCCTGCGGGTGACACGATGGGTTGAATCTACTATACTCTTGATTTTGTTAATTTTCTGTAATACAATGAACATGAGCGGTCGTGACCTTTATCAATCCGATCATTAATCTGGTATTAATTGCAAGTAAATTCCAATTAAATTTTAATTTTGCTTCAGAATTACCAGCAATGCACATGCGAGCTAGCATTGTTATGATGTCCTTTTGGTAGGCCTTATTACAATTGAGCCTTAAGGGCGTGATATTTTCTCATCCTATAAAAGTCTGACGCATCCTCCCTACGGTAGATTGACGATTGGTGAATTCCGCATATGCGCAATGGGGTAAGTGGGGGTATAAGCCATAAAAAAACATTCTATTGTTTGCTTTCGCTTCGACTCACACCTTGGTTTTTCCCGGCATGACGTTTCTTCCTCGCTGACTCTACACCTTTGCGTGTAATAATAATAATAATATAGTACCACACTTATATAGCCAAACACAACCATGTGTCTCAATTCGCAAGGCCATTTTATTACCTGCCATCAGGAATCGTCAGAATCATGCGCTTCATTAGGTGTGCTGCTGGCCAATTAGCGCACTGCCATTAGGCACTTAGATTGTGATATACCCCATAACAGCTTCCCAATTGTTGCTTGGGTTGATTGATGAGGCAATTGAGACTAATAATCTTGGCCCAGGGACACAAACACGTTGACTTCACGGGGCTCGAACTCACGAACTTAGTAGCACAAGTCCCTGCGCTTATCCGTTGCGCCACACGTGGCTCTCGTGTATGTCGTACACTGTTGCTGTAGAATGTAGGACGTGTTTTGTTCTCTCTAACTTATCAGAGAGAATAGGGCATCATAGTCCGCTACTGCATTAAGCAATAGGATAGCTTAGTTGGGCTTTAATTATCCTCTGTGGTATATCCGACTCTACTGGGTATATGCGTGCACCTGAACATATTAATGTAACAATGTAACCAACGTGAGGATACTGGGAACCATTGTAAGTACTCTTTAAAGCAACTAACGTTCATGTTCAAATAACATAAATGTCTGCATACTGGAAAATGTTTCCTTATTATTCTTGTTCGTGTATTGGTCTCCCGATAACGGGGTGACGTTTAGCTTTCACCCTAGTTTTTATAATGTCTTTGTGGCCTATTCACTGGGCTTTTTTCCTTCCCCGTTGTAACCTCTTCGCTAGCTCTCGTTCCCTGGTACCCCCTATATAACTCCCACCTCCATAGCAGAAACAAATCAAGTCTAAGTTATAATGAGTTTATGTTAAAGCACATTCTGTTATTACATTCACTCAGAACAATAAAGTCCTTTCAGGAACATTGCTTTTCTCCATCCTCCTCCCCCGCCCTCGCTCCACCTCCACTCCACCATCTTTCCCCGTTTCTTTAAACCATCATTTTATTTTCTTTTTTTTCTCCTTTCCCCCCCGTTTTCCTATTTTCCCAATGCAATACAAGTTTATAAAGTAGAATAATAAAGCTTTGAAATGAAGCCCCTATCTTTAAAACAAATGAACACTCATGCTCTTGCAGCAGGTTGTTGAACATAGAAGAGGAGGATAGAATGTAACGCCACCACTATATGGGGTGGCCCACCTCGACACATGACCTAAATTACTAAATATTTATCTATTAGTCATTCCCGGAAGAGTTCCTTAATTATGTACCCCCATTTAGGAACAACAGAACAAAATCTTTTTATTAGGCCTACCCTAAAGCCCAAATAAAAAAGAATTTGTTACTAGTAGAACTTCAGAAGCCGGTACTTATGGAACTCGTGCCGGTATCCATGTGCAATAACATTCATCCTATACTAAATATAATATAATATAATAATAGATACTTAAAATGCGCCATTTATCTAGAAACGAAATTCTAATCCAAGGGGCATGACCATCAGAAAACAAGACTAGTACATGTATGGCAATTATGCACCATAGAACGATAAACCTGGTTGTTCGTCGATAAACCTGGTTTTTTCGTCTAAAAACTGATTTTCAAATCGAAAAAACCAGGTTTTTCATTCGATTTGTCAGAGTTTTTGAATAAACCCGTTTTTCAATTCGAAAACCAGGTTTGTCCATAGTTTTCGAAAAACCAGGTTTATCGACCGAGAACCTGTTTGTTTTCAATCGAAAACCAGGTTTTTCGAATTTGAATGTCTCCTAGTTGTTGGATACTTGGTTTTATCGACCGAGCAAACCTGGTTTTCGCCGATAAACTTGGTTATTCATTTTTTTTGTTTTTGAAATAGGTTTTTTTTTTTTTTTTTTTAATTTTATTAAAAAAACTGGTTTTTTTCAATCGAAAAACCCCGGTTTTTTCGAATTCGATTGTCATAGTTTTGAAAACCAGGTTTCTCGATCGAAAAAAACTGTTTTTTAATCTTAAAAAAAAAAAAAAAACTATACATCGAATTCCATTATCCCGTTGAGTTCTTGTATCTACGCATCACTCTGTCCTCGTGGGCGAAGAAAGCCAACCTAGGCTACATTATTTAGTGGCATTTGAACACGTCATATCTTTTCTGCGGAGCTTATACACTTAGCGATCAATACACTCTTCCACAGTCCCTAAATCAAATATATCATGTATGAATTAATAATTTTATTCTTTATATTACGACCTATCCTTCTTTATTGATTTAATTGATATACCTGAATAAAACAACAAGCTGATTAATGTTGACATGTTGTCATCTATCGCGCGGCACATGCTATCCCCCCCACCCCCCCCCCCTCATGAGCTCCTGTAGTGTGGCCATAACACCAATTAACTATGGTTAGGAAATTCCGGTTTTTAAAGGAGAATCGATTGTCATCGTTTTGTTGATAAACTTGTTTTTCAATGGAAAAAAACAGTTTATCGATCGAGAAACCTGGTTTTTCGACATTAACTTGGTTTTCAAATCGATTGTTCGTTTTTTTTGATAAACCTGGTTTTTCTATTGAAAAACCAGGTTTTTTCGAATACGATTGTCTATTTTTCGAAAACCAGGTTTCGCCCGAGAACCTGGTTTTTCAATCGAAAAACCGTTTTGGAATTCGATTGTCTCAGTTTTGTTAAAAACATGTTTATCGACCGAGAAACCTGGTTTTTCGCGATAAACTGGTTTTTGAACTGATAAACCTGTTTTTCAATCGAAAAACGCAGGTTTTTCGAATTCAGTGGCACAGTTTTTGGAAAAACCAGGTTTTTTCGACTGAGAAACCTGGTTTTTTCAAAAACTAGGACAGCGAATTCGAAAACCTGGTTTTTCGATGAAAACCAGGTTATCAATCAAAAACCAAGTTTACGGCGAAAAACCAGTTTATCTGTTCTAGTGTCAATATACTGCCATTACATGTATGAACAAACAAATGATGGCTGCTCCTACCACCACCAAGGTTTGGCTGTTTATAATGCCAATTTAGTATATGTAGTTTATTGATTATTTCGATCATTATTTTACATATACAATTTTCATCTCTTTAAAAAAGTTGCGTCACTTCACATGCCAAACGGCTCATAGGGTGGCCGCCTGGATGGCAGTTTTTCCTTAACTTAGCCAGACTTCCAGATGTCAATTTCTATACTTAGTCCGCTGGATTCGAACCCGTGAACTCCCAAATAGCTCCAAATATGAGAAAGGGACTCTAAACCAAGAGACCAACTTTGAAATCTAAAAACGGCCACATAACCCCCACTCTTGTGTAAATGCATCACATAATTATAGTAACAACATATTGAGCATATACCATGAGCCATGCCCTACCAAACTTGGAAATCATGAAAAGGTTGGGGAATAAAACCGGTGTTACTTCTAGGACCAGTGAAGCACTTGCTGTTGGTCAGCACAAAAATTAGAAAAATATATGGAATAAATTAAAAACCACGTAATTCGAAAACACAGGATTCGGCCCTGATCATTATTGGATATCCGCCATTTGGAATTTTTGATCAATTTTCATTAAATTATTTCCATATAAAAACATGGTCAATGGCTAGTCTTCCAAATATTTTTCTTCTTCTGACTACAGTGGATGTAAAAAAAAACCTACATTCAGTAATAAAATATATTTAACATAGTTAAGAATGTTTTTGCTCAAATGTTTGCTTATAGTTATAAAGAAGGGGATAAACAGGCTTTCAAGAAAATGTTTATTTGGTGTCATTTGGACTTTGGAGGAAAGAAGAAGTTACGCATAATTTTGCTGAGAGACTTAAATCCTGTTTTGGCCGATTTTGAGCCAAGCAAAGATGATCGCTACATAGAGTAACATGGGCTTCAGCAGGGATTTGAGTACAAACATTTAACACCAAATTATTGTGAAAAATTAAAGTGGGAGAGTCATTGCAGGTTATAAAAAATAATATCCCAGAGATACAAAAGAAAATGCTAAGTTAAAAAAATGTTCAATTTCCCAAATAAGAATTCGATACTGGTGTAAGACCACAGTTTACTTTGGTTCAGCAAGATTTCATGGTTGTAACCTATAACGAAACTTGGGAGCAAAAGTGACACATAGAAAGTTTTGTATTCCGCTGAAAAAACAAGCAGTGCGATATTGAAAATTTTAAGTTTCATTCAGCTTTAGTTACAGAAAACTTCAGCTTTAGTGCTTCTTGCAATTTATGGACGCTGAGTATACTGTATTTGTGCAAATAAATTACCTTAGAGATGTAACACAAAATTCTCATGAGCAGTGTTATGAGGTCCATGAACGGAAGGACATTGAAATCGAGTGATTTTCAATAATGACTCTTATGATTGAACAATGGTAATTAATTTTTTGAAGATATAGTAACTTATAATTATGTTACCCATTAGCCATTTTATTTCAAAACTGTATAGGCCAGTCAAAAAGAGAATGAATGCTGGCTTAACCCCACACTCATTGCAACGAAATCAATTCCAACAGAAATTGTATGAGAATCCCTTTAAAAAACAAAACATATCAAAAAGTCTACTAAAATCCAAGGAGTTGAACATTATATTGTTAAGGGGTAAGGTTTATAAAGGGGTCAAAATATGAAAAGTATCAAAACGCTGAAAGTATGCCACGTGTTCGTTACATTCCAGGATTTAAAAAAAGGTTGTTAACATTATCTGCAGGTTGTAGTTCCATCGTTATGAGTCCAAATAGGTTTCAAGGTCACAATGGGGGTAAATTTTTCAGATACAACTCCGTTTCGTTATAAAATGGTGTCCAAATTGTTCGTCTAATGTACAGAACCGGACCAAACCCGAAATTAATGTTGCACCATCTATATATTCGTTGCATATTGGAACGCAAATGTGACTGTGGCTAAGGGTCTATGGGAGGTCACTAGTCCATAGCTCTGTCCTTTCTTATATGAAAGTTCAAACAAAGCTATTTACATTTACTTTTCTAGTGGGACACATTTAAACAGTTTACACCCTCCTATCAAAATCGGACCATTCTATATGAATTTGACCCCAGGATGACCTTGAACTGTTGTATGCCTATTGTCAAAAACTTAACCCTAGTAGGCAAACTTACCTTTTTTTCAAACTACGAGTAGCCCATAAATGGGTACAATCATTTACATCAATCGACATTCTAATTTTTTACGCCCGTACAAACGTTGTCCCCCTTATTTCTACATGTTCCACTGGTTGATTTTGGTAGACTTTTATATATTATTTTGGACTATTTTGCAGTTATAAACACAAAAATTGTTTCTGTTTTGCAATTTGTGTGGGGTCAAATCTAAAATTTATGGACTAATATGTTGTTGTCGAGAGAAATCCGATACCTCTGAAATTGCAATGTTTGAAATTGTCTTTGCGATAATGTGTTATGGTCTACGATCGGTGTCAGTCTCTCCGCCTTGTATGGCTAAAACGGCCAAACTGAATTTTTAAGGTCCTCTTTCCGACAAAATTGACATATTCTGAACCCAAAGTCCGAAAGACACCAAATAAAACTCTTCTGATAGGCCTGTTTATCTTTGTAAACAACAACCAAACATTGAAGCAAAAGTAACGTTTAACCTTTGAAGAAAAATTTCTTTCCTAATGTATGTTTTTTATTGACTCACACGGTATTTTTGTAAAACACCTGCAAAAATATGCCTCCGTATGCCATCCTGGATTTTTCAGCACATTTTCATTACTTTTGACTATAGTAGGGTTCTAAATGAGAATCCCATTCTAGAAGTTTGGGGAAGAAGGTTTGAAGATGTTTCTTTCTAGTTGTGAAAGTGCTAACTGTCACAGAATTCTGGGTCCAACCTTTTGAAATGTGGGGAACTTTGTCAAATAGGGGGGGAAAATTAAAGTACCTGAGTAAATTTGTAATCAAGTCAAAATGTGTTTCAGCAGCAGAGAATTGTGC
>JAMKCH010036119.1:0-17097 GCA_023653785.1 Ophioderma brevispina
TCATCTTTTATGCCTACAATTTTAGTAGAAAGATATCGTCATTGTGTTCCACGGATAAGGTGACAACTTGCAGTGCAATCTTTCGTTGACACGCATGGTGTAAGATCCATCGTCCCAAAGAACTGGAAAACCTGGTATACTTCGTCCGACCTGAACTAAGGAGTGACGTCATAGCTTTCACACAGTCTTAAATGTGCGAATCGCAGTAAGCCGCGAGCGTACAAAGTCGGCGTGCGCAATACGCATGCACAATAGCTGCACGAAAGCTATGACATCACTCCTTAGTTCAGGCTACCTCCATGTTCAGGCCAGACGAAGTATAGCACAGAAAGTACGTTTACCTAACGTCATGCGCTCGTATCGATCCGGGGTATAGATCCACAGCGAGCGATAGACTATGGGACATGTCCTTCTATGCTTTGTTTTGTTGTCCCCATCGAGGGGCTAAGGGGAAACCAAGTGTAAATCCATAATAAATTATTAAAATCATATAACCGTCTGTTCCCGCAAATAAAACTGGAACATTTTCTTGGAAATTAATAAATGTCACTTCAATTTATTTCCCCCAGTATCAGTGACCAATAGATACACTAGACTTCAGCAAACAATGGAGCTAAAGATAATCAATTACCGACCCAGTATGTGGTATAGAAAAACACTTCAGATTCCTTTTCATCTGGGAGTGAAGGACCATTGTTATATTGTCTCGCGGTTGAAGAGATTCAGGTGTTACCGATTTAGACGAAGTATTTTTAATGACGTAAACACAACATACTTATCCTCATTCACATATAAGTAAATCTTGAGCTTCTATAGTGCGTGTTCAATTAACTTTGACCATATTTTTCATCATTTATTCGAAAAGGAAGAAAGACAAACAAACACCATGACAGAATGTTGCTGGGTAAGCTTTGACCTAACAACTTTGTGCAGAATTAAATCCGTAACTTATTGCGTAACTACATTTCTATTCAATTTAACGCGTTTTCAGATTAAAACCTAGGGTCAACGACCTACATGATAATGTAAACTGGTTAGTTATTGTGAAAGAGGACGGGTATTTTGTTACTCAACACGAATCGTGTATGTGATAACACCTGACTATAACAATGGCTCCGCATACCGGGCCCATTGTAATATTTTTAGTTTATGGTTTGCTGAAGTATATCCACTGGTCACTGATATTGGGAAAGAGAAATTGAGGTGATATTTTATTCATTTTCAAGAAAATGTGCCAGTTTTATGCGCGGGAACAGACAGGAAATTATATAAAATCTTGGGCAAAAACAATTCAGCGTTAAAAACATGGCGCGCGAAAAACGAAATCCTGAGTCCAGTATGAGATTATGAACCAAAGTAAGATAATCATAGGATTAGGGGTACGTTTTATGATTCAATACGATTAGCTTTACGAATAAAATATTTGGTCTAGGGCTAGATTTAGGAGTTGCAGGATTTACTCGAACAATTCGCCAAACTTGATTAAAAGTAGATGATCCAATTTTGTTTTCACATTATGTTTATCACCTCACATAGAGGCGTGTCCACAAAATATCTGAATCCAAATTGCTCCCTCGGTTTGGATATTAGAAGCAAACACATTACATAATATCTTTCATATCTACTCTCTCTCGCATCTATATCATATGATTTATTTCCGTTTAACGGATAAATTAAAGCACAATTATCTAAGCATATTGGTCAAGTGGTATAATGTAGTTTAATGCCAAAATTCAGAGGGCGTTTTTTGAGTCAATCCAACATCATTATAGTTTTTTGGGAAATTTCATATCGATTTTAGCTCACAAAGAAATAGCATGGTCCCATGAAATGTCCCGGAAATTATCTTGTGGTTCTAAAGTACTCTTGAACAACTTTTAAGCCGCAAATACTAACACGTGTTTTTGGTACATTGCATAATACGGCACATTCAATACATTAGGTATATGATTCAGAACCCCCTCTGCCCAAATGTGTACTACAGTGACCCTTAACCCTCGTCTACCTGAGCCATTTTTGTACAAAACTCCCGAAGGGGGGGTGGTACCCCACCCGCCCTTGTGATTTTCGTTACTGGAACACCCGATTCCTGTAAATTTGTGTACCACCGGATACTTTAGAGTTTCTTTCTTCTGTCTTTCCATTGTACCAAATAAGACTAACTCCCCATTATGAACGCACCATGACGTCATATGTTGAGGAATAACAAATCTGATATATGTGTGGAAAATTGTATTTCGCAATTTTTTTAAAAAAAAGTCGACTTAACACTTATTATATCTCTAGAAAATGCTGTCCATTTTATATAAAACCTAGTCATTTCCCATCAAGTAGAGTCAAAAAACCGCAATGAAAATCTGATTTTCCCTAACCTTTTTGCGAAAAATTGAATTTTTCACTGTGTGTGTCTATGGCAATGGGCAGTTTTTGGCTGACATGCGAAACTTATTACGTCATTTTGACGTACTGCCTAGACATTTTGGTTCCGGTTCCCCATTTTGGTATCAATGGTGAAGAGGAGGGACCATAGATATCTATTGGTCCCAAAATCATTGTTTGTGATTTTTCCTTTGTTGTGTTAGGCAATGTTGGTACTTCCTTTCGCGAAGGGGTGGTGGTTGGTTACCACCCCCCCCCCCCTCCATGCATCTTTGGGAATCACCCTGTATCCGTAACCTATACCCCACCCCGGTGATGTTTGTTTTGTATTTTAAAAGGAGCGGAACATGTCAATTGAACCATTACAATTAAATATTTGTCACCAAAAAAGTGGTTGTAGCAAGCCGGGAAAAAACCCGAAGGGGGTGGTAACCACCGTTCCCCCCCCCCCCCCCCCCTTCGGTATACGATGTTTAAACAGTTGCGCCGGCTCATAGATGGGCGATCAAATTTCGAAACCGTTTATTATATTCCTAAAGCTTAAAACATTTTATCTGGGTTTGAGAAAATATGAGCTTTCTCGTCTAATACAAATCCTCAATGTGATGAGGTGAACTTGAAGTGGAAGACATTGCTGTCAACAAACTTTAAGATTACATTTAGAAATTTGCAGTAAATGTAAAGAAAAGAAAAGTCCGCTGCCACGGGGGCTTTAGAGCATTGTGATAAAACCTTCTTGAGCAAGACAGACGTCTCATATTGGACTACCAAACATTCTAAACTGGTTAGTTATTGTGAAAGAGGACGGGCATTTTGTTACTCAACACGAATCGTGTATGTGATAACACCTGACTCTAACAATGGCTCCGCATACCGGGCCCATTGTAATATTTTTAGTTAATGGTTTGCTGAAGTATATACATATCCACTGGTCACTGATATTGGGAAAGAGAAATTGAGGTGATATTTTATTCATTTTCAAGAAAATGTGCCAGTTTTATGCGCGGGAACAGACAGTTATATGATTTTAAAATAAGCTCACCTGATATTTAGGCAATTACATAAAATATTGGGCAAAAACAATTCAGCGTTAAAACATGGCGCGCGAAAAACGAAATCCTGAGTCCAGTATGAGATTATGAACCAAAGTAAGATAATCATAGGATTAGGGGTAGGTTTAATGATTCAAAGTTACGATTAGCTTTACGAATAAAATATTTGGTCTAGGGCTAGATTTAGGAGTTGCAGGATTTACTCGAACAATTCGCCAAACTTGATTAAAAGTAGATGATCCAATTTTGTTTTCACATTATGTTTATCACCTCACATAGAGGCGTGTCCACAAAATATCTGAATCCAAATTGCTCCCTCGGTTTGGATATTAGAAGCAAAACACATTACATAATATCTTTCATATCTACTCTCTCTCGCATCTATATCATATGATTTATTCCGTTAACGTAATAAATTAAAGCACATGATCTAGCATATGTACGAAGGGTATAATGTAGTTATGCCAAAATTCAGAGGGCGTTTTGAGTGAATCCAACAATGCATTATAGTTTTGGGAAATTTCATATCAATTTTAGCTCACAAAGAAATAGCATGGTCATGAAATGTCCCGGGAAATATCTTGTGGTTCTTAAAGTACTTGAACACTTTTAGCCGCAAATACTACACGTGTTTGGTACATTACAGTATAGGCAAATTGCAATACATTATGGGATTGATTCAGAACACCCTCTGCCCAAAATGTGTACTACAGTGACCCTTAACCCTCGTCTACCTGAGCCATTTTTGTAACAAAACTCCCGAAGGGGGGGGGGGTGGTTACCACCCGCCCTGTGATTTTCGTTACTGAACACCCGATTCCTGTAAATTTGGTACCAACGGATAGCTTAGAGTTTCTTCTTTCCATTGGTACCAAAATCAGTACTAACATCCCCATTATGACGTCACCATGACGTCATATGTTGAGGAAAGTACGAAAATACTGAATATAGGGTGGAAAATTGATATTTCGCAATTTTAGCGACTTAAACACCTTATTATAGCTCTAAAATGCTGTCATTATATAAAACTAGTCATTTCCCATCAAGTAGAGTCAAAAACCGCATGAAAATCTGATTTTCCTAACCTTTTTGGCGAAAAATTGAATTTTTCACTGTGTGTGTCTATGGAAATGGCAGTTTTGCTGACATGCGAACTTTATGACGTCATTGTGACGTAATGCTAGACATGTTGGTTCCCCATTTTGGTATCAATGGAAAGAGAGGGACCATAGCTATCTATTGGTAACAAAATCAAGTGTTTGTGAATGTCCTGTGTTGTGTTAGGCATGTTGGTTAACTTCTCCTTCCGAGGGGGGGGTGGTTACCACCCCCCCCCCCCATCCATCACTTTGGGGACACCACCCTGGTGTCTTACCGATACCGAATACCCCGGTGGGATTTTGTTTTGGATTAAAAGTAGCGTAAACATGTCATTGACAATTACATTAAATAAATAATTTGGCCAACAAAAAAAAGTGGTTTTGCAAAGCCGGGGAAAAAACCTGAAGGGGGGTGGTAACCACCCCCCCCCCTTCGGTAGACGAGGGTTAAAACAGTTGCGCGGTCATAGATGGTCGATCAAATTTCGAAACCGTTTTATTCATAAAGCTTAACATTTTATCGGGGTTATGAGGAAAAATATGAGGTTTCGTCTAATAAAAAAATCTAATTGTGATTAGTGAACTTGAAGTGGAAGACATTGCTGTCAACAACCTTTAAGATTACATTTAGAAATTTGGCCAAGTAAATTAAAGAAAGAAAAGTACGGCAACGGGCTTTAGAGCATTGTGATAAAACCTTCTTGAGCAAGACAGACGTCTCATATTGGAGCTACCAAACATTCTAAAGCGGTCAAGAGCTCATCTAAACTCCTACGCTTTGGAGAAACTCTACACCAAGTATCGGGTTTTATCTTTACAGTCTTCATATTTTCTTAATTCTGACCATTATCACATTGATAGCATGTTTATATGAAAAGATATCTTTTAAGTATATTTAGTCGCCGTTTTGATTACTTAAGTTGATTGCTGCGATATGTATATTATAATGTTTCAAAAATGTTAAAACCCACGGGAGGTTATTTTATTTCAATATTCGTAACATTAATATTTTACACGACGGTATTTCTTGCTGAGTAAGGTTTCCTGTCTGTTGCAAATGTCATCATTCACTGTTCATTTTGACGATTTGAGTTTCTGGACAAAGTTCAACGTCCATGATTTCTGCACACAGGAACATTATATGACCATTTAAGAGAGTGCCACGAATGACAACGGAACATATTCATCGCGAGTCCATCGCAGTTATGATACACTTCCTGGGGATGTCCCTAAGCTCGCAAGATACTTAAGAGGTTTAGAAAACCAGATGCGATAATGCAGTGAGAGGGCCCATACCCAGCTGTGATCTGGAATGTAACCGATTTACTATAGATCGAGTGGACTTTGAACTTACGCGGCCACATTCCTGAATACTGCTGGGCATGGGTGCTCTCAATGCATTACCGCATCTACATGTGCATGCACCCTGTTTTCTAAAACAGCGCGCACTCTCATGCCAGCGTATATATGACAAGTTGCTACCAGTAAGGCCACAAAAAATTGTTGTATTGGAGTAACAAGAAAGTTTCAAATAGGGTAGGGCGGGTGTTTTTTTTTTAATAATGCATTACTACATCTAATCATCACACATAGTGTATGTAATGTCATTAATATTGATACTTTTGACTGTTATTATTGAAAATCTTAAAGAGAAGTTGCCAAAGTTACACCAGAACACAAAAAATATTGAGAAAATCGGTTAAAAATCAGGATAAAAAGAACCTGAAAAATAAGATTTTTGAAATCAATAAAAAAAAAGAGGGTAGGTATACTTTTGTACAGGGCTTGATTTTCAAAATTAGGGTCGGGCGGGTTACTCCAATACAACAATTTTTTTTTGGCCTAACGTGAAAAAAAAAAAAAAAAAAAATTCAAAATTAGGGTCGGGCGGGTTACTCCAATACAACAGGTTTTTTTTGGCCTAACGTGTCTAACTATCAGCGTTATTTCCTTCACTAACTCGACGTTTATGGAAGCTCCGATATCTCCTTATCTCGAGAAAAGGTATATCCAAGTTAAATGACTAAATGACATTTTTGCCACTTTTCAAAAATAACGGAGCGGACCCCTAGGCCTGCCTTGTGTTTAGTGGGAAATTGTTCTTAGATCTAACAAGACAAATAACGCTACCTCCCTTTTTTGCGGTGATGGTCAGGTTGGTAGTTATTTTCATCTAGGGACGTAGCGGTGTCTTCAAATATCGATCTGCACTAACGCTCTGTTTACGTGAGATTACCGTAAAGCTGAACTCTAAAACCTGTCCTTATCAGTCTGGAGTTACCATTACTTACCAAAGCTTATTTCTGGATAAGGTTCCTTATATTAACTGATAAGGAAACCTTATATCGAGTAGACATCGTTTGCCCAAGATAAGGACCGGTATTTGGGGTTTAGCTGTGATTTTAGCTAAACAGAGCGTTATTTCGAGATAGGGCTCCTTTATCTCCAGATAAGGTGTGGGCGATACACTTGAGCTTCCATGTGGAAGTTCAAATTATTCCAGGACGGTGTGTCGCAATTTGCACAGGCACTGATTTTTGCCCTTAAAGAGTTCCAAAATGCTGAAGCAAAAGAGACATTCAACGTACGTGGGTGATCTAGAGTGCCGCAGACATCAAAGGACTATACCCACCCACCGCCCCTGAAAGAGTTGAACTTTTTTAACATATAGTTTTAGTCTTGCAAATGGTAATAATAATAATATAAAAGACGTGCTAGCATGAACGGATTGTCGCAGTCGCATGTAAAAATAAGATTTCTGCAATTTAAGATTTATTTGCTTTTTGTTTCAATAAAAAAAAAAAAAAAAAAAAAAAAATCACATTATTTGGAATGGTCTGCGCATGTGAATTCAACTAATACTTTAAACGAGAAACCAATATTTTTTTCAACACAATAATTTAAGTTAGACTGACACCATAGATTGTAGATACTAAGTTCTTAGAGGGTATATATACGATGCAGGTATGTTACTTGATATTGAGCAGTAAGTCGATATCAAATGATTGACGGTATTTCTAGTAGCTAACAGGAGTTGTGACTTGTGGTGACCCGCGTGCATTATCTGATGACGCGTGCATTATCTGATGACCCGTGCATTATCTGATGATCCGTGCATTATCTGACAGAGCCCAGTGCATTCGTGAAAAATAATGCACGCTGAAAACAATAGATAATCTAACACGAGAAGTATATCTCCAGATAAGGTGTGGGCGATACACTTGAGCTTCCATGTGGAAGTTCAAATTATTCCAGGACGGTGTGTCGCAATATGCACAGGCACTGATTTTTGCCCTTAAAGAGTTCCAAAATGTTGAAGCAAAAGAGACATTCAACGTATGTGGGTGATCTAGAGTGCCGCAGACATCAAAGGACTATACCCACCCACCGCCCCTGAAAGAGTTGAACTTTTTTAACATATAGTTTTAAGTCTTGCAAATGGTAATAATAATAATATAAAAGACGTGCTAGCATGAACGGATTGTCGCAGTCGCATGTAAAAATAAGATTTCTGCAATTTAAGATTTATTTGCTTTTTGTTTCAATATACAGATCAGATCAAATGTACAAATCCCCGGGTTACAAGTTTAACTTGTTTAGTACGAGGTATGTCATTTTGTGCTCCTTGTAAGTGAAACAACAGGTAGGATAAGGATAGTGATATTAAAAGTAGCTCAGCACACCCAGTAGTGTAGGTTACCAAAACACATTCAAAATACAAAAAAGTAAAAGTGACATTAATCCTGATTTACTGATATATCAGGCAGAAATAATATCTAAAAAGAAATAAACCGTCAATTTAATCTGTAATGTAACGCTAAATATTCTTCAAAGCGACATTACGGTAAGGGCAAAACAGTTTAAAAACACGTTATTACGCTGCATTTTGTGGTTCTCGTATGGATAGGTTCCATGAATTGACAACGGAGGGATTGTTGTAGCTACTACACAACCAAGCACAATTTGTCCTAAACTTTAACACGCCGTATTTGTCAATAAATGGCGATTTTTCTGCATTGTTTACTAATAGAAGTCGGGATCCGACTTTTATTAGCCACCAAAACGTAAATGGCATTTTTAAGAACACTTAAAAATGCTTCATTGTCTCTGTTTTTCACAAAGAACAGTAATAAAAAAAGGTGTCTATATGACCTAACACTACCAATTTCGAGAGAAATTGGGCATTTTTAATTTGGAAAAAATCACTGATTGTGGCTTTCAGG
The DNA here is from genome assembly GCA_023653785.1 of Ophioderma brevispina. Classification (NCBI taxonomy): domain Eukaryota; kingdom Metazoa; phylum Echinodermata; class Ophiuroidea; order Amphilepidida; family Ophiodermatidae; genus Ophioderma; species Ophioderma brevispina. The sequence continues at coordinate 8,755 of JAMKCH010036119.1, forward strand.
GCTTTCTACTACAACAATTTCCAATATAACAGTGTAAAAAAATCGACTTTGATGAAAATAGGGGGCGCGATTTGTTTATATTTTGAAGAAATCGCTGATAGTGGCTTTATTTAAAGGTAAAGAGGCGTACCAGAGCTAAGCGTCATGGCAGAAGTGCCTATCCCTCTTTCCTTGGCGTTGGGCTCAGACACCTCTATATTGCTGGGAGGTCGCCACTCCTCCCGCACAGCAACTCTGTTTTACCTTTCCAGCATACACTGGTACTAATGGATGTCCAGAGGAAAGTGAGGCAAAGTGCCTTATCAAAGGACACAACATACTGACTACAATGGGGTTCAAACCCGTCACATTCTAATCACCAGTCGGTCACTGTGTGCGTTGTGCATTTTAAGCACACTCAAGAAATGTACTTCTGTACTTGTAATGTGCTTGCTCCTGTTCCAAATATGTGCCCTCTCTAATATGTCTATCTGTCGTATGTCGGAAGCTACTTGCTTTTTTGGTCCTTTTTCCCTTTGTGCACTAGACAATTACCCACACAACTGTGCAAAAAAATGAAATTTTGAAACTTGGAGGCGCTCTTCAAAAATATGCAATTATTGCTTTAAATTTAGCACATATTGCAATTTATGACGTCACTGCCACCCTTTGAAGTGCATCTGGCAATTTTTTTTGCGGATTGTAAAGCCTGTGATCAGTAATTTACATAGCATGCATACCATTGAATTTCTTGTTGTTTTCTATAGGAACGTTTAAAGATACTGATCCGACAGGTACCAGGTGGATTCACATCTCAACTGTATGTAGCATGCAATTGGAAAAGTATCTGGAATAAAGTTATGTACATTCTAGACATCTACATTATTTATTTATTTATTTAGTTATTATTTTATTTATTTATTTATTTATGTATTATTTTATTTATTTTTTTATTTAAATATTTATTTATTTTTCAAAATTCATGTGCAGTGATCGCTCTGAGACAGGTGTTATCGGCATCCTGGAATTCCGATTAAGTTGAAGGTTAAATAACTTGAATAACAAAATGTACTGATATCGTTATAGCAATCAACGGATTCGTTCCTTTCAATGCAAAAGACATCATTAATATTTCAAGCTACGAAACTGGCTTAACCGGTTTTCTTAATGCGTTTTCGACGAGGATTACCGGTGAAGAGTTAAGAGTATACATGTATCTTATCCTTCGTTTTTTTTCCAATGTCTTAATTGTGTTAAGGATAAATCCCCAAACAGGACATTTCCATTTACTCAATGTTCTCAAAGTCAAATTTTCGTTTAATTATTTAAATCAGGTGTATATACTCTAAAAACAAAATAGTCAAATTAGGCCAAGGAAAAATAACAGCTAGGAACTGATTTCGAGTCAAAGATTTGAATAGATCTGGGGCGAAACTTCGGTTCAGATTTACTTAAACCTTGTTCTAATACTCCCTGTTAGCTCCAAGCTGACACTCCTTTCCGCGTTCATTTGACAACTTTGTATAAGGAGTGTATACTTTCCAAAGCAGATCGTTTCGAAATGTCGGTGATAAATTATTAACAAATAGTTTACAATCATTTCTTGATTTTCTGACATCAGAAATGTCAGTGAGGTGCCAACAGTTTTTAATCAATATCAATTTGTTTTAATATACAGAATGTCCTTCTTATAGCATGTAAATTGGATCTTTCGATTTTTACCCAATAGTCTACCTGACCAGTGTTGACGTTGAATCGGCATACGTTTATGGAAGCTCTGTGAAAGTGTATCACCTTCTCCTTATCTCGAGGAAAGGTGACATTGTCTTCAAATAATGCTCTGTAGATAACACTCTGTTAACTTGAGATAATCGTAAAGCTGCACCCTAAATAAAAGGTCCTTATTTGGAGATAACAAAACTTGTCTCGGGAAAAGGTTCCTTATCGCGTGATAAGAAAGTCTTATATCGAGAAAGACTTTGATTGCGCCAGGTAAGGCTAAGGCCCAAAAAATTGATGTATTGGAGTAACAAGAAATTTCAAATAGGGTAGGGCGGGTGGCTTTTTTTTTAGTCTATGTAATGTTATTAATATTGATACTTTTGACTCTTATTATTGAGTTAAAGAGAAGTTGCCAAAGTTACACCAGAACACAAAATATATTGAGAAAATCGGTTAAAAATCAGGGTAAAAACAACTTGAAAAATAAGATTTTTGAAAATCAAAAAAAAAATAGGGTAGGTATACTTTTGTACAGGGCTTGATTTTCAAAATTAGGGTTGGGCGGGTTACTCCAATACAACAATTTTTTGGGGGGCCTAATGGTTCAAATGACATCAACTATATTTATAGTTAGGTCGGGAGAACAAGGTTAATTACGAAATGGCTCATTAAAAGGGAATGACCCGATTTGAATGGGCAACGAGAGATTTCAAGTCATCTATATTTTCTGTGATATGTAGTGATTTCAAATAGATTAGACATTCAATAGGTGATTTGTATATGCTTATATTTCAATAGAAAATATAGGCTGAATTTCCTATATATTTATTTGCTCCAATTGGAAATTAGAAATTTCACAATGTTTGTACCGAAGAAACCGTTCTCATCTTAATCCTTTTAGATGGTGATATTTTTATAGAAAGCTTTAGACCAGTGCAAAAATCAGAATTTTCATATTTTTAGGGACACCTGTTATTTGAAATCTCTCGTTGCACCTTTAATTGTGATTGAATGGCTGGACGTGACGTCCAAACACCATCTGTAGAGCTTCACGTCAATATATTCAATTCGTTTGGATATGAGAGCTAAAACATTGATTATAATTTTGTAAGCCAAAACAGACACCTTTCAACCTAGGATTATACAGGATAAATGAGAAAATGGTAGTTTTCTTCGGATATCAATGTTTTGACCACAGGGTCCTGGGGACAAAGGTATAACTGATCGGGCATGGATCTTAAACCAATCGGACCAATATTATTAGCATTTAAAAAAAATTAACGTGATGGTGATAGTCATATCATGAATTGAATTTGCTATACTTTTTGTAAATACTGAGAGGAAATACCTGTAAATACTCGCAAAAAACCTGCACATAAAGTTTGATGTTAAAGCTCAGATAATAAAAAAACTTCGCTGGATTAAAAAAGGAGGAATAAATGATATCCCCTCAGTGTATTTTATCATGTTCAGGTGATGGGTAACATTGACATTTAGGACAAGCAAAAGAGAAATTACACGTTGAAACCAGGTGGAGCACCTTTAAAGGCCATATCTCAGTAATACCAAGTATTCTACCCATGGATGGAGCACGGCCCTAACCTCTTTGTACTCTCTAAATGTTAAAAGAGTGAAAAAAACGAGTGAATCTTAAATCTCGAAAAAGAGTGTAAACCACTCAAAAATAGTTGCATGTGTTGGTTAATTCACTCCAAAAAGAGAGAAATCACAGAACTTTCACTCCAAAAAGAGTGAGAGTGAACAGCACTCTAAAATGTGTTGTCCCCATTTAACTCTTTAAAGAGTGGACATTCACTCGCTTAAAGTGAACGTCACTCCTTTTTGAGTGTACATTTCACTATTTTACTCGTTCTACTAAATATTCACTCAAAAAGGAGTGACTGTCTACTCTTTAAAGAGTTAAATGGAGGACAACACATTTTAAAGTGTTGTTCACTCTCACTTTTTGGAGTGAAAGTTCAGTGATTTCTCTCTTTTTGGAGTGGATTAACCAACACATGCAACTATTTTCAAGGTATGTCTGTACTTTTTTTGGTATCAATGGACTCGGGAGGGTCATAGCTATCCATTGCTACCACACATATGATAGTTCATCAATCCGTTTCCGAGATACTGGGGGGCGGAACCCCCCCCCCCCCCATTCCCCGGCGGTGAGATGGGTCCAAAAAGCCCGGCTCTTTTAGGGTTAAATTACGGAAAATTCTGTTAAAATACACATTTTTTTCCAGAATATGAGACAAATTTCTGTAAAATTACTGTCAAAAATTGACAGAAATACTGTAAATTTACCCTAAAAAGTCTGGAAATTCTGCTGCTAGAAATTTCCGTAAATTTACGGAAAATTTTCTAACAGTGTAGTTGTGGAGGGTATGATGTAGTTATACCGACATTTGTTTACCTTTCATAACACGGTACCTCACGGAGTAACACGGCATCAAAAAGAAGGAGAAGCAAATATTATTTAGAATAGGTAAAAATGCATGAAAACCTTTTGTCAGTCCCGAAAAAAAAATGAATATGTCCTGCACTTTGGAATTAAATGACGCATATATTCCTATTGGATTTCATCTTTAGGGTGTACGGATCAACAAAATTTCAACAGGTTTCAATGGCTTCCTTGACCCAGTCTCTCTCTTAATTGATACTGCTACTCGTGGGGGTTTGAAACACTTTTCATAATAAATTAAAAATTTCCTACTTCTCTTCACTGTAGTAAGCACACCCGTCCCTTAATTTCTTGCCGTATGAATTATGTCTTTTTTTTGTGTGTGTTTTAGATTATTATTATTATTATTTTCATATGTACTAACTGCAACTTATGAAGAAATTTTATGATCATTGCTTTTGTAAGAAGAAATGGAAAATATATATTTCGTTGCCTTTTCCCCCTTTTGTTGTATTACTTTGGAATAGACATTAAGAGCAGACATCTTAAAAAGCCACAATCGGTCATTTTTTTTCAAATTCAAAATGCTCATAATGCCCATTTTGTCTCTAAATTGCTGGTGTTAGTTCACATCAACACCTTATATTACTGTTGTTTGTAAAAATTAGACACTCAAGCATTTTAAAGCGGTCTTGAAGATGTCATTTACGACTGTTTTGTTCAGCAGTCGGCTCCCGACTTTTATTAGTAAACATTGCATAAAATTCGTTATTTCTTGACAAATATGGCGTCTTAAGGTTAGCCACTTACAGAGGTCTTTAATACAATAGTGTAAAGAATGAACTTTGATGACAAAAAGGGGGTGCGATTTGCTAAAATTCTGAAGAAATCGCTGAGAGTTGCTTTGAAGACGCAACGAGAGAGAGTACAAGTCGTCCATATTTTCCGTGATATGTAGTGATTTCATAAGATTAGACACGCAATATAGATTCCCTACCTTTTATTTGGCTACAGAAATAACTTAAAGGTTCCAGGAAATGCAAATAGAATTGATGAGGTTTGTGTCAAGTCTACAAGGAGGAACCAGAAAGCATTCAATATTTGGGTTGGTGATGACATCATTTGTGGTATCATTGATTTATCAGAGAGTAATCGAAAATTCCAGGTGACTGGTGTGAATCTATAATGGTAATTTCTGATAATCAATAGTTTCACAAATAATGTCACTGGTAGTGTATTCTTTTTTTCTGGCCCTGTTTATTGCAATGGAATGTCCCACAAAGATTTGGAGTAGGTTTATCATCTCTTCCTTGGACCTTTAAAGAGACACTGGCACATTTGACAAATAGTGCGCCCTCTAGATTTTTCAAAATTGGTATTTCTGCATGGTTATAAAGCTTTTATATACATTAGCCCTCACCTGAAATTATTAAACCCAAATCAGCGCGCTTTTGGGTAAACAGAACGATTTTATAATTTAAAGTCGCCGACGACATAAATTCAGCAGACGACGCGAAAATGGCCTGCAATACAAGGTTTTTTGGTGCAAGTTTTCCCTTATTGGCCCACGTCACGTTTGTTTAAAAATATACGTATTTTAATCTAATTGATCCTTTGAATGAACTTGTTTTTGTCGGCAGGTTTTTGGATTGATTGTATAATTCCAGCGAAGATATTGACGTCGAATGGTCAGTATAATTAGTGTAATTATAATAAAGTTATGAATGTCAGTCCACTTTTATGCATTCAACAAATAGGTGTGTATTAAGGATGCCTTTCCTTTTGCTAAGGTCAATGAGAGCATATTGGTCAACAACAACGTTAGCTGATGTTCTTCCTGTCGTAGCGTACACTGTGAGATCTTCGACCGGGGAGGATGCAGTCAAATGTGGAATTGATCGGCCAGCAATTCAAAACTAAGACTCATTCAGTGAGAGATTTTCCTTATAAAAGAGTGCGCATTGGTCGAGATTAGCATGCAAAATCATCCGTTTAGTACATTTTAGTACATTTTATATTTTAGAGAATTTTTTAGTCATTTGGTAAGTGATTGTCTAAAAAATCGGATAAAAATATAATCAAAAAGTGTCATTAGGTGACAGCAAGCCCGTACGCAGGGCCTCTCAATTCCACATGTGCACAAAAAGGAAAAGGTCATTTTTTGCAGATTTATTTGATAAAAAGGCCCAACATTAGAGAAACTTTAACAGAAAGTCCACTTTTTGGTGTTGAGATGTTCATAAAGTCAAAAAAGGACCATTTTAGGAGGTAAGGTCCACTTTTACAAAAAAAGTCCACTTTTTCGAAGTTCCGACCCCCTCTCCCTCCTGGATGACAGGGATACAAAACAAAACGGAGTCAATGGGCGAGAGTGAGTTGAAATATAAAGGTAAAAAGGTGAATCTTGCCAGTCACCCATTTTCAGTCAAAAAGGCCTAAACGTTTTGCTTATAGTAACCCATTCTACTTCATGTTGTTTACAGACATTGGCCAATGGATTGGAGCATGGCATGAAATACAAAATCCTCATTTGTAGCAACACCACAAACCCAATTTAATTGAAACTTTAGAATTGATTGCTTTTACATTGCAATCTTTAAATCAAGCACACACAAAATCACATATTGAAATCTGACGGTGCATTTTTATCATCAATTCATTTATGATAGTTTAGTGTATGCTTTGCCGTCTTTTATCAGGACAATCGTGTTTAGTTATCATGAAGATGATTTGCGGTCACTCCGCTCTTTATTCTCTCTCTCTCTCTCTCTCTCACTCGTTTATCTCTTCATTTCTTTTCTTCCCATCTTTGTTTCAATCTCATCTTGCATTTCATCTATCTCAGTACTAAACAATCTTCGCGTATTGATATTATTTCCTTTTCTGAGGAGCGATTCCCTACCAAATAATTCTTGGATCCCGTCTATCTTGCAATTACATGGATGGATAACCATGACTCCTTCATCCCGACGATCTTGCTCTTCTCAAGACCTGTGCAACGTTTTTTCTCCAAGATTTAGCTTACTGTCTAGTGTAGCTCTTGTAACAACTCTAGAAACGAAGCAAGGAACTATTGAAGTGATCTACATTTTTATGTACTTTTCCCGCAATCAATGGTTTCATTGCGGATGGGTAATATCTCATTTGTACTGGTACGGTTTGTATATCACGTATCCATGGGCGTAGCTAGGATTTTGATATTGGTGCCAGGGGGGGTGGTGGGGTTAGTAGGGGCCCGTCTTAGTGCACCTGGTGGGGTCCAGTGGCGAAGCCCCGGTGGGGTCTGAGGGGGCGAAAATTTGTTTGGTTTTGTATGCTTTAAATGTCTTCTGAGTACTAATTCTTGGACGATTTTGTAAGATATACTTGTCGCAAGCTGACCATTGAACTTTAAACCTATACTTTGTCGGCAATCCGGCCTGCAAGCTCCATGACCGGAATTCTTCAAGTGAACAAATTAACCGATCCCCCTGCCCCCTGGCTACCCAAATGGAGTATTGTGTTTATGAGTTTTGTTTCGAGTCAGAGCTGTAGAGTTCGAGTTCGAGTAAGAGTTGCTTTTAGAGTTAAGAGTTAGAGTTATATATTTTAGCGTTAGAGTTGTATTTTAGGGTTCGAGTTTGAGTTCGACTTGCATTTTAGAGTTCGACTTGCATTTTAGAGTTAGAGTTGCATTTTAGAGTTAGAGTTGCATTTTAGAGTTAGAGTTGCATTTTAGAGTTAGAGTTGCTTTAAGAGTTATTGTTAGATTTGCATTTTAGAGTTAGAGTTAAAGTTAGAGTAGCTTTTAGAGTTCGAGTTACGTAAATGTTGTGTCTTACAGTACGGTACCACATACCACAGTTTCTAACAGTTTAAAAGAATTGTTATTTTTCATATCTAATCAGACCGAAAACAAATTCAAAAGGAAACGCAAATGCAAAATTAGAAAACACGAGAACGGGGTTATCTTCTATTAAATAAATGTAATTATCATACATGTACAGGGCGTATAAATAAAACCGCAACAAAACTTCTTCCCAATTTTTGTGGTAATTGTGTATAATTAATCCAAAATTAGCTAGTGCCATCTGAAAGCCACAAATCCCATCTTTCAAATGATACGTAATTTGTTCATGTGCGGTCATGGGTAACCGAGTAATCATTGTTTTTGCACAATTAGCCCAGTCCCTAAGCACAATTATTGTGCACTTTTTCCTAAAAGCGTGAAACTTGGCATGCCTATACATATTGAG
>JAMKCH010036120.1:0-20873 GCA_023653785.1 Ophioderma brevispina
CCAGTCCTGGGTGGTGACATTCTTCAATGCTATCTTCATCGCCAGTGCACTGCACTTGACTCAGCCAAATCGGCCCCGTTCCACCCCCGAAGCTGCTTTCAGTAGCTCCCTGGTAATACCCCTCGGGATACCCTAGCTGTCTACAAACCACGGATGCTTCTTCGTCTCCCCAAAAAGTCATAGTCATCACACACAGTTCCCCATTGTCCTTGGTAAAAGATTTCAACTCTGCCTTCATCAGCGGTGGTTCCATTCATTAGCCTAACTGGGAGGTGACCTTAATGAAAAGTATCAATTACATGATATGAGTAACCTTTTCATGCGTTCTTTAAAACGATTTAAGATGGTGCATATTTCAAACATTTTTGAATTAATTTCACAGAGCTATTGCTCGAATCTTGCTTGTGAACACGGAGGGATTTTATATAATAATTTTAACTACATTAAAACTACCAATCTTACCCCATCCAACGGGTGGAGCACGAAAAAGATAATAATAAGGAAAGCTCATTGCCTACAATTGCTATTCTTTTAAAGAATTCAAATATATCGATTAATCACATATTTTGGAAATAAGCTATGCAGTAAATGGACATGATAAACGTAATCATACAGTACATACTACTTGAACTGCGCTAGGCTATTGGCTTACAATGTTTGAAGTCTATTAGTAATTACTCCATCAAATCAAGCTTTCTTTCAAGGGTTTATTCTTATATTTATAACCAGAAAACTTTTAAAAAGCGCCCTTTTGGTAATTGCATGTTTTCATTGGTGTCATTTAGTTTGGTGTTCAAAATACGACGTTCCTGATCAATCATCTTGTGCTATATTTTATTACAGGCCAAGCTATGAACTCTACTTACCGAAAGTAAATTGCCACACTGACGGATCAGATAATGCTGGAGATTCGGCTAAACATTGATCTGTTCCTGTTACGACACCTTGGTCCAAAAGTATGTAATATGATTTGCCATTTTCAAAGGTGATTCCCGGTGTTTTAAACGACAGAGTAGCATACTTCAAGTTGTCGTAAACGTAAGGAGATGTAGCCGTATTAAGTGAATAAATCCCGTTGCCATCGCTGTTGTAGAAGCGAATGTAAGCCGTTTTGTTTCCTAAAAAGAACTGGTGTAAGTAAAAACAGAAAAGCCTTTGAAATAGCTTTAACATAATGACAAAATACGTATATGAAGTGACAGTATCAAAGTAATAGAAGGTCATCTTTCAGTGTTATTATTGTTATTATTTACCATTGTTGCTTTCGCCATATTCAAATTTAAAATGGGTTCTAATGTACAATTAATATCTTTATAAGGCAATCTTATTAAGAATTTTCGCAGAGTACCTATGTCCGCCCGTCTCCATGTGCTAACTCAGATATACTTGTGAGATTCTTATGTATTGCTTTATTCCGTCATGACTTGTGTGTCTAATTTTGCTACTCGTGTGTCTAATTTTAACAAAAGAAAAGTCACACAAGTATACCTGTGTTAACTTCTCTGGTTCCACTTACAGTTTAGCCTATTATAATGAACGCGAAACTTGGGAACATGCAGTATTGGCCTACGTACGCGAAATTCGAGAACCGCGAAAACCCCTAGTTATATTACTTTTAATCAAAGTTAAAGACAGTCTCATAAAAGATTTTTTTTTAGAAATGGTGTTGATTAAATCCTTTAATCGTTAAGTTTTATTGAAATTGCTGTGTATAATGTTGCATTCGTTTAATATGAAAAGTACCAGACCTCTTTGTCGAAACCAGCTTCCCAGAATTCTGGAGGTGCTGTGATTTTGGATCCAGCGGCAGGGTACGATGAACGAACGTCAAAAGTAGGCCCAAAAGCTGTTGATAGGCATTTAAAATGAAATGTAAAAAAAGCAGAATCACGTGTTAGTCTTATTAATATCAGATCATTGACGTTAAAAAGCATTTCCATATAATAGTATTAGGTATGAATCTATAGTTGAATGTTTAGTTTGAATAATCATATTCATTGTCCTACCACATCCAACAAGCGTTATACACCGCTGATCACTTGTATATCTTATAACCGAAAAGGCAAATTATAAAAAAAGTTGGGAAAAAAAACCCCCAAATTTTATATATAGTGATACATATCGTGCTTCGTATAAATTATTAGTAATCTTTCTAACAAAAACCAAAACTACTATGGTTTAGGAACTAACGTTATTTAAACATTCAAAATGCCTTTGAACAGGCGATTCTACACATGTTTTAATCCTAAACATAATGGCCATCTAAAACACTAGTTGTCCAGATTCTAAACACATTTTAGATTGAACGCGTAGGGGCCCTATTTATGAAGCGCGCTATATATATATATATATATAAATTATATTATATATATATACAATATATATATATATATATATTTATATTTATATATCGTGGTATTCATGATTCATGATTTGACATTATAGTGCATACAGGACTTCCTGTTGTGTTTTGTCTTGTTTTGTTTTGTTGTTTGTTGTTGTTTTGACAAAGCAAACCAGTTTGTTTGAAATGCGCCGGATGATTTCTTTTGCTCGTTGTATAGCCATTTCTTTCAATTGCATGTTTCTGATCCTAAAGTGGATTAATTACCCTAAACGAAGGTCTAGAAAACAACATTTTAGTATGTTTTAGAGAAATATTTAATGGGGTGATCGCAATGTAAATACAGGTTGTGTGTAAACTTATTTAAAGTCTCTTTGGGCATATAACAACAGTGTGATTCCATGGACAGTCAAAAACGGGGTGGTACCCATATTCAGGTTAGCAGAACTTCTCAATGCAAAGTTCAAAAAATCAAGATTCAAAATGTCTATAGTAGGTGAATGAAATAATCTTTGCTTTATATATGATAGCGTAAATACCTTCGGTAAAATTTTCACCTGCTGCGAGAAAAAATACTAAAAATGAGTAGTGTAAAAATCTTTTTGACGACCCTGTATGTACTATTGTTTGTGTTTTTTACAAGTTAAAATATAATTTGATTTCTTTGGAGTTTATCAAATTCGTATTAAAACAATTGAAAGAAAATACGTTCTTAGTGGAATATGTCCTGACGTCACGCCTTAAGTCACTATCTTTAGGGGACGAGACAGTGTGCCTTAATTGATACTTAAATTGAGATCCGAAGCAAGAAGGGGTTTGAGGTTGTATGATAGCACTAGGCTGTGAAGATAGTCCCATACTATTAGCGTTTTAAAGAGACAACTGGCACATTTGAAAAATAGTGCGCCCCTCAAGATTTTTCAAAATCGATATTTTTGCATGGTTAAAGATCTTTTATATAACAAAAAGCCCTCACCCGAAATGATTAAGACCAAACGCTCCTAAGGGTACGGGACAAGATTTTGTAATTTAACGTCGCCGGCGACGCGAAATTCAGCTGACGACGACGCGAAATGGCGTATAACACAGAACACGCACGCTGTAGCAGTTTCCCACGCTAGGCACACGTTTGACCGAGGTCTATAAACCTTTGTGGTTTTAATATCACTGAGTACGAGTCAAAAAAATATTATATGAATATACACATTTGTTGATTTATGGAAAACCTTAAAAGTTAGCCTACAAATTACCGAGATATCGTTATCCCTCATACCAAAAGTCCCTTGCTGTTTTGGGGTATGTTATTTGATGTGTATAAAAAATATATCTCTGTTCCTCACAATGGCCTAGACTATCATTGAGAGCAAATTGAAGAATTTCATATTTTGTGAAAAACAAAATTTGCCAGTGCCGCTTTAAGCATAGCCTGACACAATAGGAGGGCATTGTTTGTTTGGTATAATAGGAGAGGCGTAGTTCAATTTAGGAAAAACCAGGGAAATACAAGAAGTCCAGTCGGTGGGCAGGTCTGCCCCAAAACTACAAAAAGGCAATAGGAGAGGCATTATACGAGCGTGTGTAAGCTCTTGACTTTCCCAGGCTTTACCGACTCTGAACAGTGCGCTCCTATTGTGCCGCATACTTCAATTTGTGATTCAAACATTTTTGGACCGTATTGAATCCATACCGTATAGGTCCACAGCAGTAAAGCAAGACAGAATATTATGGCGCCCTGCTGTGATGTCTGGGTACCCAGGTGACAATAACGTAGTATTCGGTTTGGTGATCCAATACTCATTGTTACAGGTGACTGGGACATTCCTTGATGGTGATATGGTAATCGATCTCTGTAATGGCTTGTGAACGGTGGAAAATGAGAAGATTTTTTTTGCCAAATCAGTACGAGGGCAATAACTAGCCTAACAGGATTTATGTTTTTAAAAGATAATGACGGGAAGCTTACAGAAGTTGGCTTTGCATAAATGGTAACATTTACAAACTATGTTTTTTTAATACTAGGGACTAATTATCATTAATTTATTTAACACCACAGGTGACGAAAAAGTGATACTCACGGCGAACTTGGCGAACTACTCTTGGCACGAATAACACCGTCAAGGATCGTTTATACCAGTAGACATAATGTCCCCATATCGGGCTGGGAATTCAACCAAGTCTGGCCTTTCAGAACAGGGACCAGAATTTGATGCGACATTGATGAGAAACTGGAGCGGTATCTTGCTAAGAGGAGTGTTTGATGCAGGCGAGGCAAATCTTCAGGAAGACCGCTACCCCAGACCAGCCGAGAGAGTTTGCGTAAAATGACAAGAACCTTTTTGCTATATCAGGGACAACAAATTAAAAAGGAAGCAAAAGAAATTGCTTAATGCTGAAAGCCTGTTAAAATTTGCAACATGCTATTGGGTCCGATGGACACACGTGCTGACGTCGCATTTTGATGTTGAATCAATATATTGGTTATATGATAAGTTTTCTACCAAGTTGATCAGCAGTAGCTTTCAGGTTCAACGTTTCACGTCTTTATGAATGCTCACATCGGGTTGTTTCAAGTTTTCCAAAAAGTCTCATTGTATTGTCCTTCTTAAATGCTTAGAACCCCCCCCCCCCCCCCACCCCCCCGTCAAACAGACTTTTATAGATGATGTGTGACATTTGTTTAAGTTTGTGGCGCCCCCCCTGTCGGTTTGGTTAAAGAGAAAGTCTGAAAAAAAGCCCCTATACAGTCTACTTGCATGGGAAAAATTGTTTGTTTTGTTTTGCTGTTTTTGACTTTTGTTTACATCAAATAATACCAACATTCTTATTAAGCAGCTTGCTAATGTACCAGCTGAATTTGTGACCGATTTTAAATCAGGAAAGTCTGAAAGTAATTTATGACCAAATTTTACGTGGACTGTCATAAAAACTTAATGTAATATTGGGTCTGCCAGAAAACAATAGAGGGTGTCTTGAATGTCACTATTTGAAATCATAGGTAAATTCAATCTATTTGTAAACACGTCTAACCGTAGATTTTCCATACATGACCCCCTATGAACTTGATTTTGATATCAATAGAGAGATTGTTCTTTCTATCGATGTACCAAATAGTGACCAACATTCCAAGCACCTGTTCTTATGGCATCATAATGCACGGTTTGCCCTCCTCAAAATCTGGTGTGTGGTAAGTGAAATTCAGTTTTGTGTTATAACAAAAGTATTAGAAAAATCGAGAAATTTAGCTGATAATCACACAAACGATTCAATATTTAACGATTTTATGACCAAAAATAAGGAAAACACAAATTTAAACTTAAAACTGAAGTTTTAGCTCAATAACCATGGAACCCTTTACTGATTAAGAGCAATTTTATGGTGTATCCAGTTTAAAGCGCAAAGTAGGAGGCGGATTTTCAACCCCCCCCCCCCCAAAAAACAACACCACACACACCAAGCATTTGGCAGCTTACCCCCCCCCCCCCCCCCCCCCCCCCCGGGTAAGGTGTTGGGTCCAACTTTTTTCTTTAAAATGTGCGCATAGGACGTGAAAATGATTATCTAAAATCATTTTGCGACAATCGTGTATTGGTTTTTGTTGGTTGTTTTTGTTATCACAGATTTCCCATTATTTTTATAATACATATTGGGTGGAATGAAGTAATACAAGTGCGATTTTGGATTTTTTAGTTATAAAAAACAATGATTCTCACAATGGATCACACCTATTCGATCAAATTCCCGACCTCTTTCTTTTAACATTTGTGAATTCTTAAGCAAGGTTCTAAAAAAAAATTTTTTTTAAAAACAAAAATGAAAAGAAGGGGAGGGGCTTCCTTGGCATGTTTGTACGCAGTTTTACAGTAGATTTTTCAATACATTGATTCACATCGATTTAATACGGAGGTTAAAATGAACATTTAAAGCAATGACAAGGGCCCTCAATTTGCTGCTTGATATTTTTCACAAATTTTATATTTTTGTAAACTGTCTTCAGAATTGTGAACTGTAAATGATTTTGATGTCTTTGATTATTGTAATTAAAGGGGATGACGCGATGTCTAATCCGGAACATCGGGAAAAATCATAAAAAAATCTATCATATTGATATTTCGTCACTTGCATGGATGTAATAACATAACCTACAAGTGGTTGGCCTTGAAATCCACATATTACAAGCAGCCCAATAAGTATAGGAAGTTTTCAATCTTGAGAGAAATACATTCACCCCAAACCCCATCTGTAAATTTTCGCACCGATATTTCAATCCGTTTAAATGTGAGAGCTAAAAACACGATTTTATAATCACCATAGAGCAATCTGTAAAATAAATATTGGTGGACCATTTTACTCATAACTTACAAACCAAACATCCTTTAGCCTACGATTTCACAGGGTAAATGAGAAAAATAATAGCTTAAATTCGCCAGATACCAAAATTTTGACCACGGTGCCAGATGCCAAAATTTTGACCACTGAGGACGAGGATGTTAGCGATCAGACCATGGCCCTTTAAAGTCAAGACAATAAATACATTTTACCTGATTCCAGAATTTTTATACGCGCGTATAAATGCGGTTTGAGATAAAAAAAATCTCCATGGAAACGTTCCAGATTTTAAAGCGTGATGTTGTGCACTATGAACTAAGCATTTTGACCTCAAACACATTTGTTTATCTTTATTTATTCTCTACTACTGGTGTGCAGCACAATCAGCTGTTTAGCGTACATTTTGAGGCACCATCACAAGCACATGTCAATTTACGGGAGACGGTATGACAAATTTATCAAATTCTTCCTGCTTTTAACTATTAACTTGGTGATTTTTCCCTAACATTAACGTAGCTTAATGGAATTGTACACATCTATCCCCGATTTATAAGCTAATATAATAAATTTCCGTTCGTTATTCTCCAGCATTATCGTTGCGTATTCCTTTAAAATTGTTTTTTTTTTTTTCATTTTTATTGCATTTTTTAAATCACAGTGGAATTAGAAGATTCACAAAAGCCACGAGAGTATAGTTCGTCTCGTTGCTTGGACAATTTCACAAAGAATTAGCATTGAAAGGATTTGGCTATTTTCAGGTTTCATTTGGGCTCCAAACGTTGAGAGACTTTTATGTCTAATGTACATAATATCTGAAAAACCATATCCACGAACACATATCATCGAACTAAGTACGCCACTCTTACAATCTGGAGCTCTACTATACACTGTTACCCATAAAGTTGGAATAAAATATTTTTACCACTTTTTATGGAATGATTCTTATAGTGTGAGTTATGATATCCAGGGTGTATATCGCCACACTACTTGATTGATCAGTCTCTTCCGAACACCATGAACTTAGTCCACAATTAACACTTTACGAACTGTGTCCTTAGCTTGAAAGGAAAAGGGGTATTTGATATGAATAGGGTTCATATCAGGAGAGCAAGCTGGCCATGGTATCTACTCCAATCCCTCTGTCTCAAGAAATTGTGTCACTACAGCGATCCTCTGCGGCGTGGCGTTGTCGTATTGCAGCCGAAAATTGTTTGCATAAACCCTTCTTGCATGTGGCAGGCAGAGTTTTTCCAGTTCATGTTTCCATCTAGCACCACTAGTGACGTTTTCCCCCCATAATGAATATCCGCCCATACCACCGCTGAGCCGCCACCACCTTGAGTCGATTCCTGAATACAGTCATCTCGGAGGTTCTCACTACGTAATCGACGAACCCTTTGTCTTCCATCTTGATGGTCAAGGATGTACGGCTCTCGCCAGAATAGCATGGAATATGAAACCAAACAATAGCGTTCTGACATTTTGATAAGCCTCCCAACAATCATTGTTTACATAAGGCAAATTATGCATGGATTCGCTTCAGCTGGGTAGTGGGAACTCATTATGTAATCATTCACCTGCTCTAATACGATTACTGAGGCGTTCAAATAGAAATGCGTTTTAAGATTGGGTCTGAAAAAAATATTTCAACTTTATGGGCAACAGTGTATTAACCTTCAATCCGACAAACTTGATGTAACGTCACTCCTCAGATTTTGACAATAAACACTTTGTACCTCATTTAACACCATTCCCATTGGTGGAAGAACGCCTCCCCTTTCATCATTCGTAGTTGGCCATCTACATCGGACTTCATCGCCATCTGGATCAGCAGCTGTGTTGAAATGTTAAAATGTACATGTTCACTCAAACGTAACATATCTTACATAATCGTAATACTCATTCTTTAAACACAGCATATTCTGAAAAAAAAATGAAAACAATCGCTTGAAAAATGAGCAGTTTTATACACCTTCCCATTTTTCTCCCATTGCATTTACATTTTGTGTAAATGACTAGATACCTTACTCATATTGGTCAATGATATTCTTTCGAAAAGTGGTTTATTGTGGCACTGGCATGTTAAAATTAATTTAACAAAACATTCTTTTCAAAGCAATTATAATATGAAGCCTATAAGTGTTGTTAACAATTGTTTGCATAAAATATTGCACAAAATGAAATGGATCGGAGAAAACGTTCATGGATCAACACCATGTTTAAATAGATTTGAAACAGTTCTTTGCCTAAATATTACACACAATCATCTTGATCAGATAAAACTTTAATTGATCAATGAGATGTTTTAAAACAGATTTGAAAAAGATAAAGTATTTTGGATAAGACGTGTTTTTTATATACCAATAATGCACAAATAAAGACGGTTCTAAAGACACCATGATATTGCTCCTGCCCAGTCCACAAAGTCATTCAGTTCAGCTTCATTACTTTATTAACGTTATGCATGTATGAATGGGCTTATTGGGCTTGGCAAAGAGATTATTTTAATAATGTCATTTAATGTTTATCAATTAGCTCATTGAATCTGATCATCTACAATTTGCTCTTGTGAAGCAAAGGCCAGAAATATTTGACATCATATTCATACAAACTGATTGAAATGAAAACCCAGCCAAAAAATCATATCTCCGAAGGACGGGATGCTTTCATGATTCATTTGCCCAATTCCAAGTGAACCATGGAGGAGAGCGGTATTCTTTATATCAATAGCTCGTATACAAATTAAATCCAGAATTGAGCACCCGAATAAATCCCAGCAAGTCACCCCACCGGGATTCGAACCCGGGATTTTTTGGGGGTAAAATTACACCATAGGTAGCACCCTAACCGCTAGACCACGCTCTCCCTTGAAAGTCGTTGATGGTCGTGTTAGAGAGACAGAGAGATTTTATCCATGGCCCACAATATCAACTTACTTGGAATATTGATGGTGTAACTGCACCCATATTGTGCACGAACTATTGGTGACATAGCTGTAATCGGTGAAGCGTTGATCAGGCCAGTGTCCGCTCGGCGAGTAAGATTAACCGACGCTTCTAGACTCATACTCGTTTGTCCACCATTGTTGAGAGTGATCCAACAGCAGCTGCTAAATCTAAGTTTTAATTGAAAAGTAATTAAAAATCTAGAATAGACATTGTTTTGCAGTGTTGGCATGATCTTGGAAGGCTTGGCTGTACCACTTATTTTGGTATCAATGGAAATCCACTGGAATCAAATTTATAGGCATTGGGTACTTTATAATGAATTCTCGAGGAAGGGGTAAACACCCCCTT
Source organism: Ophioderma brevispina (assembly GCA_023653785.1). Taxonomy (NCBI): domain Eukaryota; kingdom Metazoa; phylum Echinodermata; class Ophiuroidea; order Amphilepidida; family Ophiodermatidae; genus Ophioderma; species Ophioderma brevispina. The sequence continues at coordinate 9,967 of JAMKCH010036120.1, forward strand.
GGTAAGACCGTGCAGAAAAAAAAAGGCTTGGTAAGACGAGTGTTAATCAATTTCTTCTATGGAAATTATGTATTTAGCGGTATATCGATGTGTCATTGTGACATTGACTAAATAGAATGTGAATATTCTTTTTCGTTAAATCATTTGAATTTACAAATGCGACAATTAATAATACATTTTAGCTAATGATTAAAGCTTTGACAATTCTCATGTGTGTGAATGTGTTTGTGTGTCTGAGTATGTGTGCGTGCGTGCAGGCATGTGCACCTGTAACTTAAATTAGCAATTATATAGTTTTAACAGTCACTTTCTTTTATTTGTTTTCTTCCAAAAAATTGCATGAATAAAGAAAGACATACATGCGCAAACATGTGAGGAAAAGCGATTTTTGTTAAGTCATTTTTTATATACATTGGATTTGAAGACTTTTTAGTGTTTCTTTCTATATTTTTAAAGTTCTTTCTGATTTTAGGGGCTCTTTTGTCAATCCATCAATATTCTCCCTACACTGTAAACAATTACAGTGCAGTTTAGAGTAAAATGCTATAAAAAGGCTTAGAAAATGACCGTATTTGACTGTAATTTGGAAATACAGCAAATTACTGTAAATTAAATGTACTGTAAATTTTACAGGCCTATTATGTATTATGACCAAATTTAAAAGTGGAACTCTTATTCAAATTTTAAAGAATATCAGCATTTACAATTAACCACCAACATTTACAAGAAAAAAATGTAAATACGGGAAAATCCTGCCAGCAAATCTGCCAAAAATCCCATATACATCTTTTACAGGTTCCCATTCAAATTCACTTTGTATTTTACAATTTTATGTAATACATGTTTTACAATAAACTGTATACATTTTACAGTACTATACGTGAATAAAAAATGTGCATGGATTAAAGATGATATTGACCTTAATGCAATCAATTATTGTTGTTTTTTATAAAACACGTCTAATATACTTTCATGTGTTGAAAAAAATGAAAGAATCGACTGAAAAATACGCTAGAAATGGCGGCTTTTGTAAGCACGCCCCCTTTTTTGTCATTCCTATGGGATTTACACACATTAAAGTTGTGTTCGTGAGAATGTACAATATCATGATGCCTTTGTCAACTTAATTAATGTTACATTTTCTTGAATATTTCAACTACGGATTATTCAATGAATCTATTTATACCAAGGTGCCAAGTGATATGACAAATCCAAACAGCAATTCAACGGTTGCAGAGCAAGAAAACGAGATCTTCCCATTGCTTAGGATATTGCTAAGAGTTAAGTCCCTTATTGGCATAGCGTGTGTCTATACCTGGATTACAGTAGTAGTGTTGAAAACCCTTTTCATTACACATCAGGATTAATTGGGTGAAATTTCTGTAACCCCTAGGTGCCTCCCCCAAACATTGAATTCACTTTTGAGGATCAATAAGACAGATTATGGCGATTCATAATGATATACCCGTATTCGTTACATTAAGGCAATATCTTGCTTAACTGTATAAATCCCATTGGAATGGAAGAAAAAGAGGTGTGCTTACAAAATTGGTCATATCTTGCTTTTTTCAGTCGATTTCTTTCATTTTTTCAACACTTGTATATCTTGTATATCAGATTTAAAATATCAACAAATCTATGATTCAGTGACTTTATCAAGATCAAAGCCATCTGCAATCCTTGCAACAATTTCTTTTTGATTCACGTAGTATATGCACTGTAAAAAATGGTTGATATTTTGTTGATAGGCCAAGCGGTGTTTGTCAGTGCATTTTTTGTTCTCTAGCCCCACACTATCGCTGTATTTCTCACCAATAAACCTGCATTTTAATGTTTTTATTTTTACATTAACTCTCTTCATAAGAAATTTTTGAGCAGAATTGCTGCCATTCAAGCGGCACTGGCACTTCCATAAAATATGAAATGTCTTCAATTGCTCTCAAATTATAGTCCAGGCCATTGTGTTAAGAATAAAGATATATTACACATAAAAATACATACCCAAAAGCATATAGGAAACCTTAATAATAGGCTATTAAGAACATCCCTGTAATTTGTAGGCTAACGTTTAATTCCGTAACTGTAACCACCAGTTGTCTAGTAACTGATAATTATCGACTCATTATATAAAACCACAAGTCACAACCGGTCAAACAAGGTGCAGGCCGTTTGAATCACCTCTGGTGTGGGTTTCTTGTGTTACACGCCATTGGCCATAACGGGCGCTGATATGGGCTTAATATTTCAGGTGAGGGCTAATGTAGCTAAAGCTTGAATGCAAAATATCAATTTTGAAAAAAATAGAGGCGCACTATTTTTCAAATGTGCCGTGTCTCAATTTAAATGCTATAAAACTTACAATATTTTAGAGTGTACTTTCCTAACAAGCTCTGACAAGGTATGCTGAATTATGAAAATACATTGCGGCAGAATCGGTTGCACAGTTAGAATTCGAATGAAGAGAAACAGGCCCGAATCCAGATATGAAATTACCTCTACAAGCCTGAAAAACAGCGTGAAAATGGCCAACTGGGCCATAACCACGACTAAAAACTAATACAACTGTCGTAAATCTGACAACAAGAACAAGCCCCCCCCCTGAAAAGTCTTATGCCTGGTAGAAATCAAAAGTTGAATTACCAATTGCTAAATGCAACGCCATTTTGCGAACGTTCATTGCATTTCGCACGAAAAAGAATAACGTATTTAACAATCGAACTACCTGACGTTCCTACCCCATTTTAAGTGTCCCAAATATGAAAATCATGATTTTTGCACTGATTTTTGTAAAGCTTTCTCTCAAAGTTGTCCCCATATATCTGTGAATCACTAAATATTATACCTTCCCATGAATGCCTCGAAATCTCTTGTTGCCACCTTTACGGGTGTAACTTAATGAAAATGCAATGCATTGGACTACTCCGGCATGTCCATATTCATTGATGTTATAAACCATGTAATATATCTTCCGTATTTGTATCCCTATTCATCTCATTCATGTAATTTTAAAGAATTTCCTCAACTTACTTCATTTCAAATGCTGTCATGGGGACATTGTAGATAGCTGTGTTCACACCCGTTGTCCAGTCCTCTGACACGCTAATCCGTGCCTAAAACAGCAAATTACAAATAATTTGGTTGTTCTGCTTACACTCCAAACTCCCCTGCCCCACCAGATGTCTATAATTGATGGTATCGGCGTCGCAGGACGCGTGCCTCTTCTCCACGACATTCCGAAGGATCTCACTCAATCTGGTATTAGCCCAATCAATATTTTGGGTTGTGACCATGCGCGACCCTAGTGTCCCTGATGAATTCACCAGACTTGTACTGAATAATCTGCAGAATTATGCAGTTTAGTCCGTACAAGTCTGATGAATTCATCAGGGTCACTAGTGACCCAGGGTCGCTAATTGTCACAACCCAAATAGTTTATATCTTGAAAAGTCAGTGGATTCTGAAACACTGTAAGCTTGAGATGTACAATATTGTTGTTGATTTATATTTGTTTGTTTTTTTTTTTTTGAAAATATATTTTTGAAATGTCGAAATGTTACTATTCAATAATTACAAGGAAACTAAATAATTCTTCAAACTGACATTCGTTATAAATAATGCCTAGTGCACGTTAAAATTTCCCATTTTTTCAGAACAAGGCATTGGCCATCAATAAGTTTTAGAGTAATTTAACATAGCCTATAAACTTAAGCATATATTGAGTTAACTTTAAGATTATATTTTGCAGATATGTACGCAAGCGTGTCTTTATAATCAAATTAACTCAACAATATTAAAATTTTCAAAAATCCAAATTAACAACTAAAAAGACAATGAACACTTAAAGGGCGCTATCAGTGATTTTGCTAAATCAGCAATCTGGAAAAATCTATAAAAAATCAGATTTTAGCAGTACGTAACAAGTACACAGTATCCTAACATACCCTGCAAAGACTAAGACAGAAGCAACCTAATAAGGACAGAATCGGAGATTTTTAGTCATTACGTCCGAACGGCACTTACGACAACACGTAATTGAATGGAGGAAATCGTATCTTGGAAACACTGCCGTTTTTCCCTTTTTTCCCAAAAATAAAAAAAATAAAAAAGGTAACTTATGAGAATTTTAACAGACGTAGCGTCAATTTGAAGCTATTCCTGCAGAATTCAAATCTTTTCAAATCACTGATCAGTGTCTTTAAGTTGATCTAATAGAATAATACTCAGGGTTTTTTATGAAAATGAAATACATTAACAAAAAAATTAATCTTCAATTGAGTAAACGAGAATTTATATTGATTTTAATCAAATAATAACTTAAAGGCTGACTCAGAGATTTCCCCAGGATTGCGCCATCATTTTTTCTGACAAAGTGTGTTTTTGTTTTGCATATCGTCGCTTGGCAGGAAAAACCTCATATGTAATTTGAAAGGTCAAATGCAAAACCTCATGTGCAACTTCGGTAACATAGGCAAACCAACCTATTGTCCAGTGTTTGGTCAGATCAAATTAGTGAAAATGAGGAGGTGATATTTAAAGAAGTACGTAAGATCAATTTTAAGTATTTTGCGATACTTTGCAAAACCACAATATCGCCAAACAGGTCGTTTTGTCAGTGTTACCGAAAATGCACATATGTTTTGCTCTTAGAGGTCAAATGCACATATGAGGTTTTTCCTGCCCAACGAAGATATACATTGTACATAATGCTTGTCCACTGTGTGAAATAACTAAGCTCAAATCGATGTACTTCATATTGAAAATAGAAAATATAGAAAATCACAGCTTTGTAATAAAACTCCGGCTCCGAATATTTGTTATACACAGTATCCAATGGTACCTTTATACCATACATAAATGTTTACTGCTTCAAAACGAAACATCCGATTCATCTCAAATTTTGCGCGCTTTAGGTGACTGGTATCTTTAGTTCTAGCCGACTATTTAAAATTACATATACAAACAAATTATATTTCAAAATCTCTGAGTCACCCTTTAAAGGTACATTTCATGATCCTAGCCAGTGTGTTGTAATATCTGTCCGTTCACGGAAAAAAATACAAAATTATGAATTCATTCGCGAGCAGATCGAATATGCAAGTACGATTAGGTACACATACTAATACTTCAGATGATATAAAAAATCTCAACCTTTTTTTAGGTAAGTCGTGAGAACGAGGCTGTGGATCAAGAAATGCCCTTTAAGGAAATATAGTCAGTTACATTTACTAAGGTGTTGATATTTAAGGATACTTCAAATGGTCTAACGTGCTTTGAAACCTTACATAACAGCTCTCCGCGTTACGTTACCTGATTGTTGTTATTGGTCGGTTTCCATGTTACAATCCCACCTCTGAAGTGGAGAGCTTGAGCCTTGTAAGAAGGTTTAGAAAAGAACGAACACCGCCCCACAGCATGGCCCTTTTTGCCAACCATAGTCATCATGGTCGTGGTAAGTCGGTGTGAGAATGGGGTACACATATCGCCGATCTTCAGTATATTGTGCATTCCGATATCAATTTTGATTGACATTTTCTGGGTTTACGGCTATCTAGACCCTGAATTGAAATTGATACGAATCACCCGAAATTGTTGCATTTCGTTTTCTAATTGGCTACCATTAAACATTGGAGCTGCCCCTTTGAATATCTAGAACTAATGTGCACAAATAAAACCGCAGACCAAATCAACATCATCGGACGTGTTTTTTTTTTTTTATCGAATGCGTACTATCACGTGTATGTAAAACATATGTGACTCGAAGATTATATACTCAGACACATAAGCCTTTCTTAGTTTGATGTTACCTACCCTTACTTATTAAAGGCCATTGCACACAATGCCGAGGCGTGACAGTGTATGTTACATTAACAATGATTAACTCGTTTACATCGTTTGTTTGAAAACTCGATTATATTTTTTCAAGATTAAGAAACATATCATCAGATGGACCTATACAAGTCTAGCACTTAACTTCTTTTGAACACATACACCAATTCTATTCAAGTTCGGGTTAAATATTTGAATAAGCTTCCACAGTTTCTGCACCTTGTCTCCATTGTTGTCGAGATATTATGAGGTGAGTTGGATTAATGTTGTTAGTAATTTATTATAAAATTGATTTGTTTAAGTTTATGTCATGTAAGAGGAAAAGCAGTAAGGTCCATGAGCAAATCGCCCTTGAATTCGTGTTATTTAAAGATACCGTCACCAATTATAATAAGCACTAAAAATGAATCTCTAAATTATAAGTACATACATTATATATGCATGTATTCTATTCATTTAGAGATAATGTAATCATACTTGATATGTAAGCTATAGAATTTTGGGGCTAACACTCTTCTCCTGACTTATTTTTGTAAATACCTTCGCAAGGGGAGTCCACACTTTCTAGTTCTTAAAACACATTCAAACGATGTGTATGTTTGGTTTATAAATCGAATGTCTATCATTCTATACCTGGTCTCTAATCAAACATATTTCATTGTATACCATCTATGACGTCATGACGATGTCCAAAGTACGACTATCAACAAAAATGAAAAAAAAATGTATTGTTTTTGTTTGGTTTTTTCTAATATGCCTACAACATGATTCTTTAAGTCCAATATTTCAAAAGCCTCCAAAATCAAGGGGATTTTCGAGAGAACCATTTTCGCATTCATGCAAGCACAACTTGGGTATTTATTTGCCAGTAATTCTCATTAGCTTAACATAGTTACTTCTCAATTATGAGAAGCTAATTTCCCATCAACGATGTTCCCTCACTCAACAAGACAAAAGGATGAGTACATCAGAAGGTCTGTTGCTTTTGATCTTACGGCTTAGTCATATTTGACTTTGAATCTTAGTTTAATTCTCAGGCAATTTAGTCTGATTGATCTAATTTAGCCTGTACACTCTTAGGGTAAAGGCTAATTTGGTTGGAATGTTATGAGCGAAATGTGGGCCCATTATCTTGGTCGACCATTTAATTTTACATAGTGCTCTATAGGACTTATAAATCGCGTTTTTAGCTCTCAACATCAAACGGATGAATATCGGCGCAACATTCACAGCTAGCCTTGTTCAAAATATTTGTTTCCGTTTTTCGTTCAGTTTAGCGTGTAATGGATAAACGTGTTTCTCAAAGCAAGGTATCCCCGTAAGATGGCAAATAAGAGGAACAAAACACGTTTCTGGAGCAATGGGCAAGATTCTAAAAGGTACACGAGAGATCGATCGGTCAAACCGGACATCAGCTAAAATATTAATTGATGCAGTGCTTAAGACCTGAACATAACCCTAGAATTAAAAGTGGACCTTGAAATTGTGGATTTAACATGGTCCAAGGAGGCGTTTTAAGATTTTATTGTATGGATATATATTTACATGCCTGGTTTCCTCCTCTGTATTGCTAGCCGTGGAAAAACTAGTTTCAGCTTTTTAGGGAAATAGTCATTATTTGGTTTATTTTTTTATCGGATTTTCTTTCCTTGTTTTCACCATATGGTTAAAAAATGTCACATTCTTATAATATAAAACCCTTGTCAAGTGATTTTACGAAATCAGAAAATACCCATTTTCATAGTAATTGCGACCAACATTGAAAAATGGGCCCATTTATATAGTAGGAATGACCTCAAAAATTACCATTGCAATATAGTAGCATGGTGAGAAAACGAACCCATTTTTATAGTAAGGGGTGAAATGGGGCCCCATATTGGCGCACATTGTACCTACCCTTTTCCACGAGTAACACACCCCCCCCCGGATTTAAATGTGTTTAGTGTGGCAACGTCTCAGATACAGCTAACCACATTGTACTAATATAAACTCCGACCACACTTCTAATGGCCACCCAGTGTTGATCGAGAGAGGAGGAGATGAATCTCCGCATATCCCTTTATCGATAGTCACTTTATAAGCTGTCATAGGGGTTTTCAGGTACAAGCACAGACGAATGCAGATTGGTCTGTTTGGAATACTTTTTATTTGGCGTTTGGGTATATTTCCAAAAGTGAAAATCCACAAATTGGAATGTTTCTTTTTGCTATATTTGGTCATATTATTGACAATCCCTTCCTGTAACCCCCGGTCCTTTCCTGTTTTGTTTTGTCCTGTCTTGTTTTGTTTTTTGTCCCCGTCTTTGAGGCCCAAAATAAGTCCACTTCTACTGGTTGGGGTCAATCTTAAAGTTCATTTGATCTTAATGGCCTCCCCACACACCATCATCTTCCATACTCATTAATTTTTGTATTATTTTCAACATGTTATTATCTTGCTTTATAATCGTCTTGTGTTAAATGGACCAACTCTAACTTATACAACTCCATCGTATAAGATATATAATTATTAGAGAGTTAATTTGGATGCTTTTGTATTCATTATGTATACTGCAACTGCAACTGTATAATTCTCCATTGTTTAAAAACACTATAATTCGATAAACGTTATTGTATTCTCTTAATGGATAATCATGTAAGATGAGTGTGAATAAAATATGTCTAACTGTCAATATGAAAAGAACTCGTGATAGAGTATCAAATACTGCAAAAAATCAATTTCGCCAAAATAGAGTCGATTGGCGTGTTGCAAGACTCGTGACGATATCTAACAACCCCATACGAAAAGTGTATACAGTACACCATAACATAAAACACTATAGACTCGGGGGCAAATAGCAGACGCAAGTACTTTAGTATAGTACGCATGACCACTTCGTATGAATCTATCATTTTAAGACCGTTTGCTGTCCTTTTACTTGTTATCGTTTCTGGATCTTGTGACGGTTTTGTTTGTATACTAGGTTTATGCCATCCTTAGCAAGAGGTCACAATACCCCATTGCTCTGCCTTTAGTAGTACTCGTCAATAGCAATATTGATTTTTGATTTATATAATTACAAATTTATAAATTTGAAGTGATTATTTACCATTGTTTTCATTATTCATTGTATATCAGATGTATTATAATGCATGGCGGTCACCCGAAAAGAAAATCCTGTCCAAACTTATGATAGGGGATATGTCCATGTTATGTAAATGTATAGTTGGTAGCTTAATGGCGAAAAGCCAGTAGGGATGATGGTAGGATTTATTTGACACACCTTTTTAAAAAGATGTGAGTATATTTTGGGTAAAAATGAAGGACAATACTTTTCTACTCCAAAATGTTGTCACCGATGATGTTTGTTTCTTGGTATGGTATGGTTCATTCAACTCTTACAAAAGATCCTGTATCAAAGTTAGTTTTGTTTCAAATATTTTTTCCACGCGTGATGATGTGTGGAAAGTTATCGAGGGTATCAATACCTGGGGTTAAAATTGCGTCACATGACTCTGCCTCAATAGATATCCTATCCTTCATTATCAGCTTATGTCTGTATATGGAATTGGTCTACTTTTTAAGGTCTCCACAAAATGTGTGGTAGAAGACATTAATGTGCACGTATTGAGGGTAGGGTACTGCCTTTTGCTTTTGAGTGGAAATTGAACTTTTGTCAACGGATTGTTGGTTAGAGGTACAGTATTTGGGCAATAAATTGATATGTTTTATGGGTTTGAGTTCTTTTCCAAAGGGCCGACATGCTTGGTGTTTGTATTTTGGTGGAGGAAGGGGGATTTTTTGATGATTTCTGAGGCAAGTTATATTCACGAAATGAAGCACATCTAGAGACTTTGCCAAGCCGGAATATTCATGTCCCTAAATGATGGGGGGGGGGGGGTATCATATTGAGGAAATGTATAAATGATGTGCTTGGAGAGATGTTGGAGCTAGTTGGTGAATAAAATTAAAAATATTGGAAATCCGAAGGCATCTGGGATGATTTATAGAACGGGACATTTAGAATGGGTACTGACGAAGGATATAAGTTGTTGTTGTTTTTTAATCGGACCCGAATGTTACCTTTTTGCGATGGTTTCAACTTGGGCTTGTGGACGAAGAATATGGAAGAATACAAACGAATCCAATATCCCATACTAATGTATCAAATTATCTTAAATCATGCTGGTAATAGTGTACATCACGTCTGTCCAGCAGTCTTTAATTTCCTTCTGGACATTGATTTGCTTCCGTGAACGCCGTTCATTGTAACGTGAATCCTGATAGAGCGAAGACTGGCGCTCGGCCTGTACATAACAATATTTACAACACAAATTAAGCCAATAAAATATATATGCGTTGGTACCCATATGATAGAAAGTGCAATGGCGGACACATCAGGGTCCATTTGTTTCTGACTCACCCTGTATTTGTTTCCTATTGCACTTATAAGTCAGTCCAATTATTTTGGATCGAGTATAATTACATGTAAATTGTCACAGTTATCGCAAAAAACAAATAGTCAAGATAAATAGAAACCAACAAACAACTAATTGCTATTTATTTCCGGGCTAAATATTGTAGTGAAAGTCCAAAATTTACAATTCTCACTATTACCATTGCAAGGCAATTCTAGACGGAACGCGGGGAATCCCCGAGGATCAAGGTCAATTAAATCAAAACAAATACTCAAGACATGTTAATCTGATAATTCTGACAGATATCTTGTATCTTACACTCAATCTGTGTTCATAGTGGCTCCTGATAGCAGCCTTAGAACAAATAATACAGTCCTTACTGCCGCTTTATCAAGAGTATGTGAGATTTTCTCCATATGTACAGTTATGAAATTAACATGTAATTATAAAACCACCACTATCATGGCTAAATCGTGTTCCGTATGCCCTGATTATTCATCATCAACTGTTTATCCCAAATTAGCAACGCATTAAAGGGGTTTTGGGATCTATCGCTTTGCCCCTCACTTGTCCCTAAAATAGAGTTTGATTTAGTATCGAACTGAACCAGCGATCGCGGCAAGTAAGTATACATTTAGCCGCCTAGTCTGACGTCAAATCCCATTATTTCTTCAAGAAATAAGC
>JAMKCH010036121.1:0-15271 GCA_023653785.1 Ophioderma brevispina
GTAGGACTGTAGAGGGATTTCAGTGGTTTTACGGTCGAGGTGATGATGGGATTGACAGGAATTTCTGTATTTGAGATTTTGAGCCAGAATGCCTCATTTATACTATTGAACTGTATTCGTCCGGCATGGTGGACAATTAGGGCACCGTTATGATAAAATCCACTTTTGTCGTAATTTAACATCAGTGCCTCCGCTTTTTTTTTTTAAAATATTTAATCTACATTTTAAGATTAACTTCACTTGAAAAGGAACTTTGTATTGTATAGTTTTAGGAACTGTCCGGCGACGCGAAACGAACAACGCGAATATTTTGTCTATATTGTCTATTGATGCAAGCATACACAAAGAAATTGTGTATAACACAAGTTGAGCAAGCTTACCCATGTCTGCAACTTCATAGAGTTCCCTGGCTCTGTAAACAAAAAAAGAGATTCACACCACATTATTGGACGCAAGTATGATTAATAACGAGTAGGGTTTCACTGAAAAAAATACAGCGTGTACATTCTTTAATGATCAATCACATGGAGTCTTTGACTTGAAATCAAGTCCCTTGAAAAGTAAGGTAGGTCGGTTCATGTAAGTAATGGATTATTATACCTGTCATGTTACTTGTCAATGAGGCCTACCAAATAAGATTTGCTATGGCCATTACAAATCATATTTCTAGGCCTAATTAAGTATGGTTTCACTGCAAAAACTACATGTCATTTTTTAATTATCAACTAGGGCGGTCCCCGGGTTTCGCGATACCGGGCTCGCGAATCACCTGGGGTTTTCGCGATCACCTGGCGATGAATGACCCCAGTTTCGCGGTGCCTTGACTGGGCTTCCGATCACCTGGGTTTCGCGATCACCTGGCATGAATGACCCCAGGTTTCGCGGTGCCTTTGACCCGGAATGACCTCTGATGACCTCGTCAAGACTTTACAATTTTTGGCTCATCATAGCCACCCACCCCGTTTCGTCTGGATACACCAAAGTTTACCCAATTTGACCTCCGGTTGCCCCCTGATGACCGTGTTGTGACCTTTAAGATTGCTGGCGTCAACAACCAACCCCACCCTACAAGTTGCATGTCCCTACACCCAACATTTATCCCATTTGACCTCTTGACTTGAATGACCCCTAATGACTTGGCGTGACCTTAAATTTGAGGCATAAACAATCGACCCCCTCCAAGTTTCATGTCATACACCAACACATTACTCCATTTGACCTCATTTGACCTTGAAGGACCCCTGATTACCTTGAATTGACCTTCAAAAGTTTTGGCATCAACAATCAACCCTGCCCCCCAAGTTTCGTCTGTATGGATACACCAAAGATTACCCTTTTGACCTTCATGTGACCTTTAATGACCCCAATGACCTTGTTCATGACCTTAAAATCTTTGGCATCAAAATAGACCCACACCCTCCAAGTTTCATGCTCCATACCACCAACATTTACCCCATTTGACCGCATTTGACCTTGAATGCCCCGATGACCTTTAATCCAATAACCAATACAACCTCGGTCTTCGGACGGTCAAGAGGCCACCCACCCACCCAGTTTTATCATCCTTGCAAAACCCTCGGTCTCTGAGAAACAAATGTTTAATAACCCTCATTTGACCTTGAATGACCCCTGAAGACCTTGTCGTGACCTTCAATATTCGGCAATCAAAAATCGACCCCACCCTGCAAGTTTCACATCCATACACCAACATTTACCACCCCATTTGACCTCTTGACCTTGCATGCCCCCGATGACCTTTCATATCCCCTACCAATAACCACCTCGTCTTCGACGGTCAAGAGCCCCCCACCACCAAGTTTTTCGGAACGTGCGACCCTCGGTCTCTCCGGAAACAAACGTTTACCTCATTTGACCTTGTAGGACCCCTATTGACCTTGTCGTGACTTCAAAATTTTCGGCAAAAAATCGACCCCACCAGCCAAGTTTCATGTCCATACACCACGTTTACCCCCCATTTGACCTCTGTTGACCTTGAATGATCCCTGATGACCTTTTATCCACTCACTAATACAAACCCGGTCTTCGGATGTCAAGGCACCCACCACCAAGTTTCAGGAACGTTCACCTCTTGTCTCGATAAAATTGACAAGGTCCTATTTGACCTCTTTTGACCTCGAATGACCCCCCGATGACCTTGATCCCTAACCAATTACAAACTCGGCTTCGCTTGGTCAAGGGCAACCCACCCACCACCTCCTTTGACCTTGAATGACCTCTAATGACCTTAGTCGTGACCCTTAAAATTTTCGGCATCAAAATCGACCCACCCGCCCCCCTCCAAGTTCCATGTCCATACACTGTTGACCTCATTTGACGCTTGAATGACCCCATGACCTTGCATGACCTTCAAAATTGTTGGCAATCAACATTGACCCCACCCTCCAGTTTCATGTCCCATACCAACCGTTTACCTCATTCGACCTTGAATGACCCTGTTGACCTTGTCGTGACATTTCAAATTTTCGGCATCAACAATCGCCCCGCCCACCAAGATTCATCATCATGGATACACCAACGTTTAACCCCTTTGACCTCATTTTACCTTGAATTACCCCTGATACCTTTAATCCACTAACCAATACACCTCGGTCTTCGGAGGGTTAAGAGGCACCCACCCACCAAGTTTCAGGAACTGCGACCCTCGTCTCCGAGAAACCAACGTTAACCTCATTTGACATTGATGACCCCGGCTGACCTTGTCGTGACCATTCAAACAATTTTCGCATCAAAAATCGAACCCACCCTCCAGGTTTCATGTCCATACACCAAGGTTTACCCCTTTGACCTCATTGACCTGAATGACCCCTGATGACCTTATCCACTAACAATACAACCTCGTTGTTTCGGACGGTCATCGTCACCCCCACCCACCAATTTTCAGGAACGTGCTACCCTCGGTCTCCGAGAAACCAACGTTTTAACTCCTCTTTGATCTTGAATGAACCCCTAATGACCTTGTTGTGACCTTCACAATTTTCGGCATCAAAATCGACCCCACCCCCCAAGTTCACTTCCATACACCAACTTAACCCCCTTTGACCTCTGTTGACCTTGAATGACCCCGATGACCTTTGATCCACTAACCAATACAAACCCGTCTTCGTGGTCCCAGAGGGCCCCACCCACCAAGTTCAGGAACGTGCGACCCTCGGTCTCCGAGAGAGAAAAATTGACGCGGTCTATTTGACCTTTTTGACCTTCGAATGGACCACCCGTGACCTTTGAATCCAATAACAATACAAACTCGGTCTCGTTTGGTCAAGGGGCACCCGCCCCCCACAAGTTTCGGGAACGTGCGACCTCGGTCTCCGAGAAAATGGACGCGGGTCAGACATACAGATAGACAGACAGGACCAGACCACCGGTTTATTAAATATGAGCTTATACAAAATGACACTTATGTTTGGACCTTGAAATTACTCTCCTTTGAAAGTAAGTAGGTCAGTTCAGGAAGTAATGTTTACTGTCAATTAGGAACTACGAATAAGATTACTGTTATATGGCAATACACTCATTCTAGGCCTGATTTAAGTATGGTTTCACATGCAAAAACTACAGGTCAAATTCTTAATTATCAATATCAAATGGACACTTGATTTCTTGGACCTTGAAATCAATTTCCCTTTGCAAGAAGTAGGTCGGGTCATGTAATTAATGTTACTGTCAATAGACCTAGATAAGATACTGTTATGGGCAATACAATAATATTTATAGGCTGATTTAAGTATGGTTTCAATGCAAAATTACATGCATGTCACATTCTGTAATTATCAAATGACACTTGCGCCTCGGCCCTTTGAAAATTAATCTCCCTTGAAAGTAAGTAGGGGGTTCAAGAGACAAGAACCTGTCCGGCCTACAAATAAGAACTATTATGGCAATAGAATCATATTTCTAGGCCTAATTATTTAAATAGTATAAAATTTAATTGCTTTAATTTGTATACATTTTAAATTAATTAAAATTTAATTAAACAAAATTTCGAGAAAAAATCGTTTTTAACACTATCGGAGAATGGACCTTATGTGATTTTTTCCGCAATCAGCAACAACATGGTTAGAATGGTTGTAGGGCTGAAGAGGGCTAGACCTTAAATATTTATAAGATGCATTTCAATTGGTTATTAAAAATTAATCTATGATATAGTAGCAATAAGAATGCTGTATGACAGGGTGGATACAGAGGGTGTTTTGATTCAATCCCACAATGCACCCAGTTTGGGAAAATTTCACCTCAATCAGGGTTATGTGATCACTAAAAATCCTAAATTTTCTCAACACTAAAAAAAACACGACTTTAACACTCATTTTATTTTAGCCCACAAAACATTATAGTAGGATTTTGTACATGATTATGAAAAGTCTTGTGGTTCTTTAATTTTGGAAAACATTTATTTAATCCCTAAGTACTGACCGGTGTTTAGTACAGTAAGTATAGGACATGCTAAGGCATCATGGGATGATTCAAAACATCCTCTGGGTAAGGGTGGTACATAGCATATTTAGAGAGTAATTTATCATGCCAACATTGACTTGGTGGAGAGAAGTCAGGAAAGAAGGAATTAAAGGGAGGATCCAGGAGCACGGGCAGAAGGGGAAACGGACCAGGGGGAACCATAGTAGACGCCTCATCAGCCTAAAAAAAACAAAAGACAACATAACAGATTGGAAAAGAGCTAGCAGTGTGAAAAAAAGGACCATAAAAAGGGAGGAAAACAGGAACGCACAATCAACATCTGTAACAAAAAAAGGAGAGTGGATAAGTGGTTGTTAAAACAATGATCCACAGTGACGGAAAAATGAAGAGGTAGTTACAAAAAAGAATGTGTCCTCGGGACCGCTCTTGTGCGCCTGTCGTCGCGTTAGTGAAAATGATAGGTCTACAACGACCTTGACCTTGATTATGTGACCTTTGGACTCATTAAACAATATGAGGGTTTGCATTTGTGTAACTCCAAAACCAAGAGTTTTGGTTCCAATTGAACTTCAAATTTTCAATTCGGGTCAATTGTACATTTTCAGCCTATCTACAACTTCACCTCCACATAACCTTTGACCTTGGTTTATGACTTGACCTCATCAACAAATGAGGGATCCCCCTGTTTGCACCTATGATTTCAAGTGGTTCCAATGAACATACCCATTTCAAATGAGGTAATTTTTACATTTTCAGGCCTATTTTAACACTTGACCTCACAGGCATGTGACCTTGGCATGTGACCTTTGACATCATCAAAGAAGGGGGGATGCCATGTTGCACATTGTGATCCAAGTCTTGGATTTATTTTAATATGATTATTGATGTGAGCTTGGCGTTGCAGGTGAATAATCAGCCTGTCAGTAGTTTAGGGCCAAACTCCCATTCTGGAGGATGTTGAAAAAATCAAAAAAGTCAGCGTACGATTAAACGAACTTTTTATTTATTCCACCTGTCCAATACAAATTTATTTTGGCAAAAAAACGTTTGATCTAGGGGAAAACACAATGATTGGTATCTAATGCCCTTTCTTATATGAATAAAGATGTTCCATTTCAGTAGATTATTGACAAGCGTGAAAGCGCTCTGATCGCCTTTCTGTTGCTAAATCGAACGAAGCACAACGCACTTGGTTGCGCACTAAGACCCTCCTATACCCCCGATGAGAGGAGGGGAAAAATCCGACGTATTATCTCATGAGGGAGCGCGACATGTCTTAAGCATTCAACTCATACCAGCTGTTGAGACACGCGATTGATACTCCTCGCGCTACTAAACGTTAACACGATATCATGTTTTGACTGCGACGCGGCAATGTGTATTTTAAAAGCGTTTAATCAACATTGTTGATGAGCTAGTACCGACAGGAATGATACAGCGGTCATACAGATGGTTCAAGCATCGTAGTTAATGTAGTAAGGAAAAAAAAAAATGACGAAAAATGTGGGGGGGGCACCAAGGTGGTCGCGTAAACCAATGCCGCTAGGTTGGGTAGATTTTTCAGGTTAGGTAAGATGAAGCGGTGTTGTTAAGTAGCTTAGCATCGCCTACACTTTTCAAGAGCTAACAAAGCAGTGTTATGCAGAGCCTCAAGGGAAAATGATATTTTCAAAATTCATTATTCTGACTTTGCATTTTGATGTTTATGGTCAATCCACAAATTGATAACGGTTGACCCATAGACCCACTGCTGAATTCTCTATAGTGGATCGAATTACCCGAATACTCAGAGTGTAAAAAAACAAAAAAACAAGTGGAAACAACTCCAGTATTTAGTGACCCACATTCAAATGGGGTTTGGGTTTGATGTTTGAAAGCTAAAAAGATAATAAAAATACTTTTTAAATTCTGTTAAAAAATAACTTTGCAAAAATGTTTTTCAAAACCGACATTGGGGGCGCTTTTTAGGTTAGTTTTTTAAGGGACAAAGGTCTCCAGATGCTATAAAAAAACCTTTTTTGATATAAAATGGATCGAATTAAGCCCGAAATAATTGGTCGAGCTAGAGTTTGAGTTGCAAAAATATTGCCTAAAAAAAGTGCAAAAGAAAAAGTTCCTAAGACCTCAGTTGACACAATTCAGTCTCAAAGTCCCCTTTTTGGATTTTTTGCCCCCAGGAGCTTAATTTGATAGCTAAAATGTCATTCCCCAAACTGCAAATCTCAAATATTTCAGTTCCTTAAAACACTACTTGGGGAAACAAAATCAGTTCCAACGGGAAGCCTTCAAATAGAATTAATTGTTCGGAGGAAATCGGGAGGCGCCATCCCACCTTAAAAAAGTTGAGTGCACCTCCCTCCGATTCAAACTCGGTCGGAACATGGTTAGAAACTTTCACCATGACCAGTATTGCTTCAGAAAAAGGGAAATCCTACTTATCCAATATCTTAGTATATGCCCTATAGGCGGCATTAAAAAATATAGGATTCATAGCCCTCCTCATCACTTTTTGGGGATTAGGTCATTTTGCTTGTATTTTGCAAAAAATAAATGAAGTAATATGTTCAATCCTGATATATTGGTGGAGTTGATAAGCCTAAATGTGCTATTAATTAATCACAGTCACTTTCATGTGATTTTAAGACATAGGGGCTCTCTTCCTTTAAAAATTAAAAAGGCTGTTACCCATTTTTTCTGATGCGGCTGAAGTCGGTAGCCTTGAGTACAGTTAATATCAATTTTGGTGAAAAAAGCCAATTTTAGCGTAATTTAGTAAAAAAATACCCTCCCTCTCACTTTTCAAATGCCCACACTGCTACGAGAAACTAAAACACTTAACTTTAAGGGGTATATATTCGAGAAACAAAAATCGGCACAATGAGTGTAATATAAGACCACAAAATCATTTGTCTAACAATCCATGACATCCCCGATTTACTCATTGTACAAATCCAATGGACACTCACCAGTACGCTTAGTAACGCGTATTTCAAAATTATACGCACGACCGAGATTGCCTCGGCGTAAGATTGAGCGTATCACGTGACACTTATTAACAATAAACAAACATTGCAGATTCGGAAATGCAAGGAAGAAAGAAAATGCCGTGCTCACTGCTGCTCCCAAAACGCGCAGGTACCGGCCCTTCTAGCGCCTTCGGCACTAATGGGATTTCTATGTCCATTTTAACCTGCGCACCCCTGTTAAGATTTGGTAAATCCGTCCCCAGGGGGATATGGACATCAAATAGAATCGCCCATAGGATAACTTACCTTGAAATCGCACCCTCTTTGGGAAGATTTAGTAAATTCTTCCACGGGGTATGATGAATCAAATAGAATAGCCTATAGGATACCTTACATTGAAATACCACACCCTCTGTGTAAGATTTAGGTAAATTTCCACAGGGGGCGTCAAGTTGATTGAATAGCCTATTATTTGGTTACTCCAATGTCTCAATTGTGTTGGAAGGAAGGCTGAAGCCCCTTCTACGGTGACACTAATAGTAACTCACCTCGGAATCAGACCTTTGGTTGTTGAATCCATTCGTAGGCCTCTGGTGAGGGCGGGGGCATCTAGCACCCCCTGTTGGAGGAAGATGTCGTGGTGATCGCTGTGATTGTGGGGGACTTTTGGGAGATCTCGTTGTGCCGGAGAACGTAGGTTGTCGCTCTTTGCTGGTCTTGGTGGCGGCGGCTGAATGTTCCTACATTGAGAGATTTATTAACAAGTTCTTAGGAGGCATAGAATATATACACACACAAGGCTCTTAAAGTCACACACCATTAAATTATGATTATATATCATAGAAAGCTTTTGATATAAATAAACGAGAAACATAAGTTTGATTTCCAACCTGCTACAGGTAAGTCACCATTACACTGAAAAGATTATTTTCCTAGACCCCTATAAAACAAAATGAAATTCGTCAAATTGGCCGCTATGCCTGTGACGTCATTAACGAATCAGGTCAATAAATCATGTCGGGTATCATGTACTAAACGCACGCACAACTGGTTCGGGAATCAGTTTCGTAGATCTTTTATCTTCAACCGAATCAGTGAAAGACAAGCCGAGTCCAAATAGCAGATGAGATCCAATTGGGATATTCCATCGTCGGGATTGACCCGGGAAAGCGAAGAGCTAGCCAGGTTTATTTCCCGTAAGGAAATACCCCGGCGAGGACAATGAGATGGGATACGTAACCGGTGATCCCGTGGGTATGCATACACGCGTAAGTGCCAAGCATTTTGAACAGTTGTTGACAAAGAATCCGCAACATGAATTTTTTTAATTGCGAGGTAAATTATGTTGATCGGTAATTCATCTTAATAAGTACATATTCATGGTTTTTGGTGCGAGATTAGAACTTTATCTGACTTGTATTAAGCGAGCAATCGTGAATTAATGACAGAATGAGCGAATCAAAATGTGCCCGCTACACACATAATCTAGGCATGGAAACCAATTATTTTCGTTTAGGACGCACTGCGTTGTTTTTGAATTTCTGTTTGGGCTGAACTAGAATACCGTTTTAGGTAATTCTAGTCTCAGGTTTGGGGCTGAATCGCTTCTCGCTGATGATGTAGGGGGGATGACTTACGTGTCAAAAACCTGACATTCACGGCATCCCGGTAAAGGGTGCCGGGAGAACAATTTGACAAATATAAGCAGATGGACGTAAGTTGTAAACCTTGATGTGTCCATTTTTGAACATTGAAAATGCTATACCTTTTCTCTCGAACGTTGTTTGGCACTCAGAGGGATGGTTGTACAAACAAACGCAAGGTATGTTTTCATTTAGAGCGTTATTACAAGCGAAATGGATTTTTCTAACCTCAACCCCCTCAAAAATACGACCAATTCTGTGTGTACCCTCTGCCTGTCACAATTTCACAAGCCGTTTGTTCTGCACAACAGATATACAACACCGTACTACTCACCATCTTGTGGGTTGTCTTACACCAAAGTGCATAACTCGTGTTTTTTCTCACTTTCGTTCCTTTGGGGGTTGTTAAATTACAATTCCAAGTCTTTTCAGAACCAACTCTTTATTAACAAGAATCTTTGGTCCAATTAAATGTTGTGCAGAAATAATTCTTGAAATGAAAGTATTATCACAAACACTGACCATTTAAATCAAGGTAAATTCCCCACACTGGGTGGTTCATGTTATCAGCTCTGTCAGCGCTTCTACGGTCCCGTTTTACCACGTACATTTGCCGTTCACTCTATGATACAGCCTCCAACATATCATGTAGCAGTTTTCTGCGGAACCTCGTTTCAATGGTACAAACACACACCCGGAAGCCCCAAAAAAAAAAAAAAAAAAAAAAAAAAGAAAAAAACCCCCCCCCCCCCATTTACCCCGTTTTGATGATTTATATAATTTGCTAGGTCTAAAGGTGGTAAATCATTAATAAAACGTTGGTGATCGTGAATGGATAGTGTGCTATACCATACAAAGCAAGCCATGCCAGGCAGAGAGAAATACGAATGCGCAGCAACTGACTATTTCATGACCCGCCACCGGTCCAAATAAACTATATTCATATGATAAGCAGACATCTCCAAATTCCATCACTTAAACGTATATTTGCACATATTAAGTGTACCAAAGAATCATGAAAGGCACAGAAATAACTTTCCAGAGGCTGTTGGTGTTGCATTGTTGCCACGCCATGAATGCACACTCACCACCACTCATCCACTGACCGGCCGGCCGCGGTCACACCCTCCCTGTAAGTCTAGGGTGTTTTCACAATATTACTCCCCATATACATAGCACCAAGTACAACACTTCCGTCTTCATCTCTTCTTAATTGCAAATAACAATGTTAAAATTAAAAAATTGGGCTTTTTGGTTGTTTTTTTGTTATTTTGTTTATTTGTTTACATTTTTGCACTGTTATCACGTGATCGTGAGAACCGAAATGACGTCATCATTTATATAAGGCAATGGGTCGCTTTTTAGGTGTATTGAAAATACAGGAACTACATAAAATCTTGAACACAGTTTTACACCCCAAAGCTTTATGAAAACAGATAAAAATCGAAACTTTTTATTCTGTTCATTTCCTAGTCACCAGCTTCTTTTGAGATGTATCATAATTTCATGATGTGTGGACTTTAATGGAATTAAGCCATGACCGGAAAAGGTGTCGTGACATAATTATACTAATTGTTGAGAGCCTACCATTAACTTATATGTTATAAATCCTTTAGCCTTGTGAAAGCCCTATAAGAAAAACAAAACAATTGCCTCTTACCGTCTGCTCGGACGTGGTGATCTTCCGTGCATCTGAAAAAATGAACAATTTGAACAATTATTGTTTTTCTAATGAGGTTAGTCAAATGGTTGTTGAAACATGGTCCCAAACACTCCAATTTTTTTTTGCATGTGTTGTGCACAGTATCACCGGGTGATTTTGACCACCGACCATGCTCCAGAGCAGGTCTCCCTCACTAACCCAAAGGGCAGCTATTATTTTTTCTTATCTTTTTTTGGACTTAGAATTTTTTTCCCTCTACCCTGAAAATAATGAAAGTTTAATAGTATTTTAAAATGGCAGTAGCAAGATTCAACCCTAGGTAAGTACAGCAATACTCAATCCTGCCATTATAGTCTGGCTTCATACGAGTATGACATACCTTCAAGCTCAGTCTACATGCATTGGTGTTATGGTTTTCATAAATGTAGGTGTTAGCATTAAATCAGTTTAATCCCAGAACGCACTTTAAAAAGTGGCACTACACAGCAGGTTTTGACATGATTCTAGATTAAGATGTTTTATTTTACATGTGTGGCAATGGCACATAACCAAATTAAGCGCATACATTGTAATTTTGTCAATTTTTTACCCTTGACCTACCATTTTTGTATCTGCAATCTGTTTTTGACTCACCAATACTTGCTTTTATATCTTGAAAGCAAATGAACTTACTTTTGATTAACACTTGCCTTGTCAAAAGTTAGATCGATAACGCCATTAACCACGAGGTTAAGTTTATCCCCTGCTAAAAAAAGAAGCTTCACACTATGAGTTACAATATGTCATACCACCAAGGACACGTTCAAGGTGGGTTGTCCTTGTACATACTTGACAATGAACTGACCTTTGTGATCTGGGTATCATACATACCCAAAAACCATGGGGTATACTTTCTTAATATATTGGTGAATGAAAGCTACTGAACCGTGCAAAGGGAATTGAGATTTGTAACTCATAGTGTCTCATTGTTGAAAAGAAAAAAAATTAAGACTGGACTCATGTTGGACTGGGTCTATCAACTGACCATGTCCATTAATTGTCCACACTTGCATAAATTGATTCAGGTCAATTAAGTCCACACTTTGTGGTGCCAGCACACATTGCGTGCACGCACACACACCAACATATAAAAATGACATAACAGATCGACTTGACTCGCACACACAATCATGTGCACATTATATGCAACCATAAGTGTTTTGGACCTTTGGGTTATCTCGCATTTCCATACCTCCGGTGGGGGGAAAAGAACCCCCGAAACAACAAAAAATCAAGTAATTGCCTCAAATTCACTTGAAAGGTATTGTGACCTGATCAACTATGTTTATCTCCACCAACACCCCCCCATCCCAACATACCCTTTACGCATCAATCAAATTTAGATTTGGTGTCATAAAAAGTTAATATTTTTCTCATTAACCCGTGAAATTGGGAACGTCTCATATTAGAGTCCAACATGCAAATGAGTATTACAATGATTCTGTCACCTTTGTAGCATCTTCCCGCAATGAATGGGTCACCTTAAACGGATTCGCACAGGAGGTCGGTCGGCTGATGGGGCTGCGACCATCTCCAGCCTGCATGTGGTACTCCATCACAGACTGTGGACAACATGCATCACGAGTGCCCTACCTTTCGTCCACCGGTGGACATTGAACGTCTCAAACCCAACCAATCAACAGTGAGCTCTCCGCCGTCTACAGAATATTTAGCTTGCTACCTCATACGCAGGAAGGCCTTCTATATTAAACATCTACCGTGACATTTCAGGCCCAGAAATCTACTCCTACAAAACCTTACCTGTGATTTGGGAAGTTTGCAAAGGAGTACGATGAGTGCAATGCCAAATAAAAAAATAAATATAATTTATTATATTAAATAAAACTTGTATCTCGGTTAATGAATTGTATTTTTTAGTAATAGTAATAACTAGTAATAGTTTGTGTACTTGTATCTCTGGTTATGATTTGTATTTTTAAGAGTCAGTATTTACAACATCTCTTTCACATCAATATTGGTCTGAATCCCATAATTAACGTTTGTGATTTGGATACATTAGTGCAGATAAGATCACATGTTGGAACACATTACATGTGGTCAGGATCATATTACATTGGTCTGAAACACTTTAATGTGGTCTGCACACATTACATGTGGTCTGAAACACATTACATGCGTGCTGACCACATTCATGCGGTCCCTGTAACCCATTACATGTGGTCTGCAACACATTACATGTGGTCTGCACTACATTACATGTGGTCTGAAACACAATTACATGTGTTGCAACACATTACATGTGGTCCTGCAACACAATTACATGTGGTCTGCACATTACATGTAGTCTGCAACACATTGCATTGGTCTGCAACACCTTAATGTGTCTGCACATTACATTGATCTGCCGCACATTTCATTTGGTCCGCAACACATTACATGTTGGTCCGCACCCCTCATGTGGTCCGCAACACATGTGTTCTGCAACTTTTACAGTGTCTGACACACCTTACAGGTGGTCTGAAACACATACATGAGGTCTGCAACTTATTACATGTGGTCTGCAACACATAGCGTTGTGGTCTGCAACACATTACATTTGGTCTGGGTCCCATTTTGTGCTTGACCACATACATGTCCACTGGCCCATAATTGTCATCTGACCACATGTAATGGTTTGGGCCACATACATATGGTCTTGAGACAATGTGTGGTCTGCTATCATAGGCCAAATCATACAACATTGTTTGATTATGAGTGGCTTAATCACAAGCTTCGATCACAAGTCCTCACATGGTCAAATAATATTGTGTCAAATTAAATTTGGTTTACATCACCTTGTCTGGAAAATCTGCATTACAAGTGGTCAGGATCATATTACATGTGGGTTGGATCACATGCACTTGGTCTAGATATTACATGTATTGGACATAGGTACATGGTGGTCTGGATTTATTACAGTTTTGCATGTATTTTTTTGTGGTCTGGATATCCCCCCCCCCACATTACACAATGGCTTTAGACACATTGCTGTGGTCTGGATCACATTATCTGTAGTCTGATCATTATATGGGTTTGAATTGATTTTATGTCTGGGAACATTAATACATCCATGTGTACGAACCATGTTTCGATCATATGCATGGTCTGGTTGACATTACATTGGTTGTGGATCACATTACCCATATCTGATCACTTACACATGACCCTGATACATTAACACGTGACCGGATTACATACCGTGATCTGGATCCATTACATATGATGGATCACATTACCGTGATTGGATGACATTACACATGATCTGGATCACATTAAACTGAGCTGGAATACATTACACATTATCGGATCACATACACTGATCTGGATCACTTTACCTGACCTTGCTCACATTACACATGATGTGGATCACATTACACATGATGTGGAGCCATTACACATGATCTGGATCACATTACACATGAATCTGGATCACATTACACATGTATCTGGAATCACATTTCACATGATCTGGAACACATACACAATGATCTGTCCATGTGCACATTCTCTAGATGACATCATATATCACTTGGATCAGGGTTTACACATGGTTTGGTCTGAGTTCAACATTGGACTGTGTGCATAGCCTAATGGGGGCAAGACAGAGTCATCATGCCATTTGGTCACCTCCGGCGGTGGTCGCCTAATATCTTCTCCTCCTCGTGGGGAACTACATCGTACGTCTGATCAAAATCTTCCTCTGTAAGCGTGCAAAATTAAGAAAGCAAAGTGTCAAGTGAAGTTGGTGCAGGTGGATCCTAAAGATGGCAAATCTCTATATGGCAATCTCATAGCCATGTTTTTAGTAGCTCGAGGCATTTCAAATCATTTTCAGTGTTAAACAGGTTTATGATTACTATCCTGGTCATGATGATGTGTTCAATCCACCTTTAAAAATTTTTTTAATCCTATATGTTGACAGCTATTACTTAATTCAGTCTTAGCATGGCACACAGGTCAGTACTCAACAATAGTGCAAGGACCATCAACTTTGACAGACAGTTCAATAGGAGTTTGAATGGTGAGCTTCAAATGTCCCGTTTGAGTTTTTTTTTTTGTGTTGACCCAGTCACAAATAACCTCATTCCCAAAACTGCAAAATTTACCGAAGTTTTAAAATGTTTTGAAGCTCCCCTTCTCATTTTACCCTGTCGAATTCATAAGGTAAAAGGGTTTTGGTTTGAATGTTTATGAGTGGAAATGTGTCCATTTTGGTTGACCAATAGAATTTTATAGAAGCTTATAGAGTACTCTCTGGGGCTTATAAAACCATCCTTTCGAGCTCTCATATAAAAATGATTGAAATAGTAGTGATAAATGAAAGACAGCAAGTAAAACCTGGCAAGATGCAAGTATGCAACATGATCTCAGATGACATTTGACCTTGGTTCCCATGACCTTTGACATCATCTCCATATGAAGGATCCCCCAAGTCTGGTTTCAATAGAACTTTTCAAAGAAAACCTGAAAAACCAAAACCTATCCGAACTGGAACATCCTACGACATTCACGCTAAACAAATA
>JAMKCH010036122.1:0-15013 GCA_023653785.1 Ophioderma brevispina
TCCTGCTCGTAGCAGGCAGATTCAAAAGTCCGATAGGAAAGGTTAGTTAAAGCACAGTGGTAAACACAGTGTTTCCGTAAATATTTTGAATTGTAATTTCGCTACTGAAATACAGCGAGCTTACAATCATACATCTGAGGTGGATAAGTAATGTGACCACCAGTCAGGCAACGATTAATTTGTATTCAAGTTCAAAGCCATGAGGTTGTTAATTTAAGCCATACCCATACTGTCATAGCATGTTCAATAATAACGGGAGCGGCCGGAGCTTGAAAAGTGCTCCGTATTCGAGTTACCCCTCCCCTTCGTACAACAAAACACAACCAACACACCTTTCTTTGCCGGTTCCTCTCTGCAGCCTTTCGCCACCTGTGTTTGGTGGTTGCAATCTTTGGTGGCCTGGATGCTTTCTCAGGCCCGCCAAATGCCCCCAAAAACAAAAGACGAGAAGAGGACAGATTCAAGTGAGCGGGATAAGAGGAGGAGTCGGGCGGAACGAATTGCGGATGCTGAGGGGAGGAGAAGAAATGGAATGCGGAGTGGGCAAGGAACAAGTGGGGGATGAAGAGAAATTCGAGACCTAGAGGTGTCGGGAGGACGGAAACCGTAGATCCGGGGGTGAGGGGAGAACGTGGGGGTCGTGTTTCTTGGGCTAATACAGGGACATTTTGGCTGCAAAGTAAGGCAATTATTTTAAAACTTTTTTTAAAGTAAAAATATTATCATTTATTTTTATGTATCCTTTCTGTTATTGATATAGGCTTTATACAATGCATAAAGGCTTCAGGTAATACTTATTGTGGTGACATGTGATGAAAAAGATGTTTTTTAGGAAAACCGTGATTTTGGGGCTAAATTGTAGAAACCTTTTTATATTGTTAATAAAACACATGTATCTATCATAAATGTCGAGATTGAATAGTATTGCGTCATGATGAAAATTTGTTTTGCTAAGAAGTTAATGAATTTTTGATTTAAGTTTTTTTAGCTCAAAACGTGATTTTTTGACAAAAAAAACACTCCTGCCACCAAGTTTTTGACCACACCATCTTTTAAAATTATTTATTACTATCTTTCGATAGAAGTGGTTGCGTTTCGTTGGGTGGGGTTGTCGACAATTTTGGAGTCCAAAACCGCTCCACTAGGCAAACCTATGCATTATATTATAGAGGTCCCGTGAGTTTATTTTACAAGAGTTTGGATCTTAACTTTAAAATAGTGTCAGTTTATTCTCCCACAGTAGATTGAATGTGCACACAAGATTAGGCACACCTGCAATACATCCAGCAAACTCATTTTTTAGTTAAATTAAAAATAAAAAGTCATACCTGAAGAACTGTGACAAAATAATTGTTTTCTGGTTTCACTCCTATAAAATAATAGAATGAAGACATGCCTTAAATTGTCACCTCCCTTCAATGAAGCACCAACGTACCAAAACCTTTCGTACTGATTGGACAAACATTTGCGTTTTCATATATCAAACTGACCATAAAATTAAAGGTGTTGTTCCGATTTATATATATGTGTTCTTACTTGATATGAGCCTGACTGCACATACAACCCCATCAAGTACCGTCTTCAACAACGTGCGGTTTGGATGGTAAGACGCAATATGCAATGTTTCAAAGCCCTATTCAATCTGTGCTAATAAAGTGGTTAACCACTAAAACGCGTTTTTTTGTTTATATCTGAGGAATGAAATGGATTCAGGGCTCAAATTTCAGGACGCAATGAGAAACCATACAGCCTTTCATCTTGATATCAATCGATACTACTTCCGGGTAAATCGGGGGGGGGTAGGGGGGGTCCAAAAACGACGAACACGCCCTTTTAAGAACCCTGATTTTTTCAGACTACAGTTAAATCACCTTGAGGGAGTTTATTTTTAGTTCATTAAAAACAATCTGGTTCTATAAGTCTTGGCCAATTTTGGGAGTGACCAAGTTACACAATTATCAGTATAGTCAAGTATTTTTTCAACAATTACTTAAAATTCAATAAAATTATAAATTAAAAAAAGAAATCTTGCAATAGTTTCTTCTCAAATTGCCAAAACACCATTCCCGCCACCTGGTAGGTTTTCAGTATAACATTAAATATTTAACTTAATTTAGTACTTTTAAGCAACAAATTTGTTTTTCTTTGGGTGACATTTAGAACAGTGCTGAAGATGACAGAATAGATGACTACGATAAACCAAGTCACGACTGACAGTTGTGTTACCTCTTATTGATCACGACAACATTCTCAGTAATGTTTAATTTCAAATTGATTGAAAGTTCATCCTGCTATTCATGTAAAGGCATTTATGCAATCTCATTTGGAGTGTTATCCAATCATCTTTGTCAAAAAATCAATGCTGATCATGTTTTTTTGTCAATTACCAATCATCTGATAAACAAGATAGTGGCTGGGGCGAATTCTTTCAATACATATATCAACGCCGAATGCTTTGCATATATTACCCCATTTTTGTTAACAGGTGACCTTTGGCTGAGGATAAATGTGTTGCCAGAAGTATTCCTCCTGAGTGGCTCCCTCCCATGCCTGGTTATGACATCACAGTTTTTCAGGTCAGTAAATTAACTTGGTTGACTCAAGACCTAGCTGTGCAATAGACCCAAATCTGCTACAGCAGCCCCATAGCTTGCTCTTCTTTTTTATCCGGTTATTAACATTATGTGCCGTATCCATGATGTTCAATGTGCCACAAAGGCATTTACGAAGTCTTACCAACAGGATGTAGACTATTTGTAGTCGGATATTTCTGAAGTTTTAAATTTTATTAACTCGACCAACCCCATAGTGACTTGAGGAGGGGGAAACACACACCGTACATAGTGTACACCAAACAGAGGGATCATTTCACTGTGTACTGGACTAGATTTGGTTGTTGAGGCCTGCTTGTTGCTGTTGTGCTCAGGTAGAGGTTTATAACTAGTACAACATGGATGAGGATATGGAAATAGGTGATGGCGAAGTCGGATACAAGGTCCCGAATGGGGTCACCCAGTGGATAATGGCCAAAATGATGTTGTACGTACACACATGATTGTGTTGCATGCTTAAATACTTGCTCTATTTAGGCGTGTAAGGTATGGAATGTGATTTAGTTAATTTTCCTGAGGTGGGGAAAAATAAGCCTTTTGTGTGGTGGGAAGATTTTGACCTTAGATAATAAGACAGTGTGTGGTGTTACTTGTACGTGTATCCATTTTGGTTGTTATTGGGGCTTAGTGACACAAAGATAAAAATAACTAACTGCTGACCTGCCTTATAGTTCAACAGTGAGATTACAATATGAGTTAGGGTTAATAGATTGTTAAAAATTACAAATTTACATCGATATGGTTTTGTCATTTGATCAATTAATGGTCCATTTTCATGAAGTACCCTGGCCAAAAGGACTGAATGTGACAAAAGTGGACAAAAAATTTTTGACCAATAATGAGCTTGGGTCAAGACTTTTTGATAGGAAGGTGGTATTCAGTGGCATGTAATACTACCCCTCATTTGAATGCAGAGATTTATGAGCTTACAGGCAAATCAATGATTCTGAAAAAAATCATCAAAAATCGATTTTTGAATGTTTGTAACAATTATAGCTATCTTTTTTTTTTTTTTTTTTCTTAACAACCCTGCATTGATACGGACTAAAGCAACTTAATAATGACAGATCGGATATTATTAGTCATTACTGCCATACGGACACTTACTACACACATAAGCTGAACCGAGATTCATATCTTTGAACAGTGCTGTTTTTTTTCCTTTTCTGTCAATTTTTTCAGTTGGCAAAAATAATGTATGGGATTTATAAGACGTATCCTTCCCTTTTTAGCCATTCCTGCAAATGCGATCTATGACTCTTTGGAGTGAATCACTGATAGTGCCTTTAAAGTTGGACAAGATTTGTAGCATTTCTTAAACAATTACAAATATCAAAACACTACCGCCCCTAACCCTTAATTTTCAAACTTGTGAAAGGGTTTTTGTTTAAAATGTGACAACAGGAAAAATGATGGAGCTATGACCTGAATTGAATTGATTGTGTCCAGAATAATTTCCCAAAGTATTGGATTATTTATTTTTACAAATACATAATTATTCTAGAAATACAAATTAAAACAAAAAGTTCTTTCCTTCAGTTAGAATATGTTATCACTGCTCCTATTTTTTTGACTTAAGTCGAATAAAACATGCCGGCAAATGGTTTTATATCTAGAAACAGTTGTAAGATTTTGCAATTTCTATTTCACCTTTGCTCAAGAGAATACACCTTGTTGAACTAGATTGTATGGAAAATAAGTTGAAATTGAATTTAAAGTATAGCAACTCGCCTTGAAAAAGAGAAGTTTTCTGAGAATATGATTTAAAATACTCCATCAAATCTGCTCTTGAGTGCCCGGCAGAGGGTTCTTAATCTTTTAACAGAAGACTGCAATGTGCGACCGACCCCCCTCCCCCCCCCTGCGTACGGGCCTACGGACACCGCACTGAAATTGAAAAGTGCTTGAGCATTGTTTTAGAGGAAGTTTATCATTAATAACGCATGCATATAGACAATGAATGTCCTTAATTGCCATGTTGGGACATGGAATTCCTGGTTACAAGCACACTACTTTCCCTTGGGATTGAAAAAAATGGGGTGATAGGCATTGGATGACAAGATTAGTTTTATTTTTTTAGAGCTTCCATTTTTGATGAATGTAAGGCTTACATTTTTCAATGACATGGCCTTCAACTGCAGTGCTAAAGTCATAAGTTTCATCAGTGACTGCTCTACCAAATATGTGTTTGCTTTTTACTCCTACATTGTACATATAGCTTGTACTGTAGTGGTAATG
The DNA here is from genome assembly GCA_023653785.1 of Ophioderma brevispina. Classification (NCBI taxonomy): domain Eukaryota; kingdom Metazoa; phylum Echinodermata; class Ophiuroidea; order Amphilepidida; family Ophiodermatidae; genus Ophioderma; species Ophioderma brevispina. The sequence goes on from JAMKCH010036122.1 coordinate 4,851, forward strand.
GCTATACTTTGTTTAACACCTAATGGCAAAATATATTCAGCTTTTTTGTTATCTGTGCGTAATCCTATTTTTACATTTTAACGCTTCTTGCCACAAGCGTGCATTCATATACATCCCATGCTGTGTCTGCTTTGGAAATGTTGCTGTGTTAGTTTTGCACGCACATTTCTATTTCATTATACAATTCACTGTGTTAAGAGTCTTGCCTATTTGGTGATGAACCAAACTTAGAAACACTACAAGATAAACAAATTTAACTTTGGTGCTGGGATGATTGGCAGGATTGCAATGATCTATTCATAGATAGGTTCATACCTTGTCGATTTAAGGGATAAGGTGACTCTGTCAGGGTGTTGCACAGAAGTCGTGTTTGATCTACAATAATAGGGCCAACAGCAGCGATGAAGCCAGCCCCCTGATCCTTTGGTTGCAAACCATATTATCGAATGATGCCTGTTTGATTCCCGGGGGTTGATTATCATTTCTTGTTCGTCACTGAGAAGGTAACTTCCTGTCAAGGTACACAACACACCTTAGCCTATGATACGAGTAGGCTACATGGACTAAATGCTAAACAAAACTCACATTTATAATCATTAATGACATAAAATTCAAATTTTTCAGGGGGGGGTAGGACACGATCATCTCTCGATTTGGCATTGGGGATTTCCGAACGGTATTTTGGGGAACTTCTACGTACATTTACTATGGAAGTCTTGGTCCCAGTGACATTCAAAAAATAATTCTCAATAAACCTTTGTTCAAGATTCAGTAATATAATGATAATTTAGGGAAAAAAATATTGCCTTTTGCCAAAACGTCATTTAGATTTAAAATTCGTGACCAGCTATACCCTTTAGTCAAGTCTTAGTGTAACCGTTCAATATGGGTAAGAGCGCCCGCCTACCGTTAAGTCTTTGAAACAGATAGCACCGGAAGTTGATGCCGTTGTGATTTGTGTTGCTGTTAGGTGGGCTGTCCTACCCCCCCCAGCCCCCCCACCCCCGGAAAAATTTTCAAAGCCTTATTTAGTCCAAAAGAAGCTACAAACATTCAGTCCGATATGCCTGGCCCTAGGACTCAGTTGACTTCCAAGCTCCGTTAGGGTCCATGGGACCATCCCTTTTATAGTTTTTGTTCATCAAGTTTTCCAAATGCCCAACAACAGGTGAGGCTACATACATGTCGACGAAGAGGTAAGTAAACTGCCTGAAAATTGTTAATACTAGTAATAACTAGAACTTTTTAAGTTGGAAGAGGGCTTTGTAAGTGTTGATAATGCGAAAAGTGTTAAAATAACGAAAGCTATTAAAATATCCAACACAGCCTGATCGGCCATACCAGGCTGGTGACATAAATAGTCTCGTATTTGTGCCCGTTGTTTTAATAATGCCGCAGTCAGACTTCATGTTTCCAATTCGTGTTCACGCAATCCATACACTGTTAAATGAACTACAGTTGGAGACATTTTTATGGTTTTTTCTGGCTGGTTTCAAGTGATGAGGAATAAGATTAAAAAATATGTTAGAAAAATGTTTGCATACGCCAATTAGAACCATTCTTGACTTTCAATATTATCCGATACAAATTGACCCCGCTAGACTTTTAAGCGCAGCTCTTCATAATCTACAACCGATGTTGTTGTGCAGATACACTGTTTATGTGTTTTTGCTATGAGATAATTCCCGTGGCAGGGAAAAAAGAAAGGAAAAACACAATTTGTAGGTGAAAAGGTACTTGGGAGGTTTCAAACAGATGTTTGTGTGCAGTACAATCATGTTTAAGGTGTTATTGCTATGGAGATGATTCCCGTGGCAGGGAAAAAACACATTTGTAGGTGAAAAGGTACTGGGAAGTTCTTCCTGAGCCGCTGTTTTTAGGACCCTTATCTGGTGATCCTAGGGAATGGAATATCTTAAGAAATTATGAACATCCCATTTTTAAGGTTTCAACAGAAGGTAAAACACCTTCTGCTGTTATTTGAGAGTTTTTATTGTCCCTCACTGTAGTATAAGGGACTCTAAAATAGATAAAGGGTAATGCTTGATAATTAGTTTTTCATCGTGATTGAAAGACCTTGACCACAATAGCACATTATGAGAGTCTTTATATCATTATATCATCTATTTTGATAGATGAGTAAAAACCCGATTTTGTAAGCCCATATAGAAAATTGTAAATTAATATTGGCCGACCAAAATGGCTGTCTATGCTCGTTAACATCAAAACACAACATAACACTTATTTTTGCCACCAGACATGGGCTATAAGCAAAAATACGAAATTGTAATTAAATGAAAATGATGATGATGATGAGTGTGGAAAGAGCCGTAATCGCCTTGATCGTTAAGTTGACTCAGAGAGTTTCGAATATGATTTTTGTGTAATAATGAAAAATAGTCAACTAGAACTAAAGATAGTAACCTAAAAAAGCACATTCCGAAATTTGAGATAAATCGGATTTTCGTTTTTGAGCAGTAAACATTTATGTGTAGTTAGTACGTCCCCCCATAGGAAACTGTGTATACAAAAAATTCCGGATCCGGGAATTTTATAACAAAGTTGTGATGTTCTATATGAAGGAATTCGAGTTAAGTTAGTAATTTCACACAGTGATTAGTATATGGCAAAGCATTTATGTACATGCAAAAAAAACACGATTTTTTGGAAATTGAGGGCGACCTCCTCAGGAAATCTCTGGTCGGCATTTAAGGAGAATTAAATTTAGCATGTTTGCTGACCTCGGGTAAGTAAGTTCAGTGCAGTCAGTGGGCGTTTTCAAGAAAAATGTTCAATTGAAAATTGATCTATAAAAATAGGGATATATGTGACCTAGCGTCGTGAACCAGCCAGGCAGGGTGGAATTAATGAAATTGACATTGTGTGTTATTGTGATGTCTGGGGCATACGCTACACAAACTTGGGGGGGGGGAAAATCCAAGGGCTTAGCATATGTACGTGAGTGCAAAGAAATAATATTTTAAGGTATACATTTTTATTCTTAGTTTTACCTATCTTGTTTTCATATGTGGATGTTTGACCTGATACGATAGGTTAGATATGACTTTTTTAGTGGGGTTGAAATTGGTTTAATTTGTAAAGCAATAATACAATTTTTGGATAGAGCGCCCCCATTTTTCCTTTCAAAATTTTGCCAGGAGTGCGTTGGTTAATTTGCCAATAAGCTATTGAGAATAGGAAATCTAAGTTCTCTGTCACTATTGACGGAATTTTTGTAATTAGATTAACCCTAAATGTCACCGGGACTTCCCCCTAAACAAGGCCGGGTTAATAGGAGGCAATGCATAAGTGTCTCCTGACGTCCCAGATGCAATGAGAATCAATTTTCTTGCAATCATTGCTTTTCCATTGCCTTTGAGCCGTTTTCACCCACAGCGGGGAAAAAAAATTGGCGTAAAAAGCTTTTGTCTCCATGCAATAGGCAGCACTCCTGTGGGGACAAACGCATGGATGCAATTGAAAGCAATTGGTTTCAAGTCTTTGTGGGAAAAAGCAGCCCAAAGTCTATGGTGTCATGGTGTGTGGATGTCTCATGGCAATAGAAAGCAATTGGTTTTTGGTGATTTCCTATGGGGAAAGCGGCCGAAAGGCAATGGAAGCAATGGTGTTCTGGGACGGGAATGCGGCCGAGATGCAATAGAAATCATTGCCGGTAAAATAAATAGTTCTTGTCGTCCAAAGTGCAATACCATCATTAGGAGCAACTTGATGCTTTTCAATGCCTCTTGGATGGGTTAGGGTTAACGAATATCGGATCCGATTCCTGAATAGTAATTCACGGTGTGGTGGGGTAAGGTCATTGCATATGAAATAGCGCATGTAGTATCAACGCTCATCCATTAGTGTTTTGTTGGTTTGTGCAAGTCAAGTTACGATATTGTGGGGCAGCCAGCTATAGAGACACGGAGTTAATAATTAGGCAAAATATGTAAAATAGACCTCAATTGAAAAGTTGAAGTTAAATTGGAACAGAAAATTCTAATTGTAAGATGGTGCTATTCATAATGGATGACGGAAATTCAGCACTGCCGTTGCATGGGATTGGGAATCCCCAAATCTAATGCAAATTTTTTCTTATGCCACACTAATTTGACATTCTGTTCACATGTATTAGTTTACTCGACAAATTACCAACACAAATGTGTTAAATGTTGCAATCTCAAATATTGGGTACTCTTCAAAAAATGTGCTATTATTTTTTTAAATGATAACAGAAAACAAAATAAAATGTGCTTGTCAAGTTTGACAGGTCCTAAAAACACTCACCATTTGATGGCTTAGCTGTGAGAGGGTATATGAAAATGACTGTTCTCATTGGTTTGATATTTGTCACTACGAACTCAAGGCAAAGAAAAATTTTGGTAGGTTTTTTAGAATTGGTACACAGTTTTGGTGGTCTGTGTCCGTTTGTGTCATTTGCCCCATTTAACGTGTGGTAGGAAGTTGTCGAGTGTTGTTGTAAACCTTCAGAGCCTACAAGAAAGCTTTTGAATGATTTTTGTTTGGGTTTTAAAACTTACATAATGGCTGAATGAAATTGACTCATGTAAATATTCATGTGATTGGATTTATGAATTCACCAATGTCTTCCAGTCTCTGTCTGTTAAAGGTGCATTTTGTGATTCCAGCACCTTCTGTTTTATTCATGATTCACAAGATATCCTGGAGAAAAGCTTTTCTCAAATTGAGCTGATACCGATCCCTTGGCGGTTTTGGTTTTGGTTATGATGAAATACTCGTTTCACACGGTCGGTCCCATAGGTACTGTGCTGTAATTTCTGTCCGTTTTCTGTCAGATGGACCAAATTTGCACGTAAGATTGGGCACACATGGATTACTAAGGCTAACGGTTCAGTGATATAAAAAATCTCACATTTTAGGTAAGGCGGGGGGGGGGACGAGGCTGTGGATCACGAAATGCCCCTTTAATTTAAAAAAAAAATACACTTGTTAGATGAAAGTTAAGAGACATGAGAACATTCCAGAAAGAAGCGCCCCAATTTTTTCAAACCCGGGGTGGGTTTTTTTACATATTTGGAATGATGCTTACCAATGTATTAAATCACCACCCACAGTGAATAAGCTGAATAAGCCTTCTTATGTAAAAGATGATGATAGTATTTTTCTGTCTAAACGAAAATCAAAGCATGGGTTTCTATGAGGACGATTACAATAGCAGGCAATTTCAAAATAAGGTCTGCCATTTTCTTTTGTGCTTGTTTGTGCAATTAAACCTTCCAACATCCTTGGTAGGTGTCTACAACAGATTTATAGCAATTTGGAGAAATTTGTATCCGAAAAATCTCCTCCTGTCAACTTTAAGAAGTTACAGGATACTTAAAATTAACAAAACTACATTTTAACAACTTACAAATGAATAAAATTATTCTGGAAAATGTTGGCTTAATGAACCCAATCATTGCAAAGGAAACACTTTTCTGCAGAGTGTGATCAATCAATTCAAGCAATATCCGCCCATATGGGATATCTGTGAACACTCCGCTATATGTCTGTCTGAAGTCTGAGTAACCTGGAACTTTTTTGCTAGTAATCATGTTTTTTTGATTGATTTAGTTGAATGAGGAACAGAGATATGATGGAAGTAGTATTTCTTTGTATTCTTAATTAGAGATTTTCTAGTATCGGCCGATCCACGATACAATCTGATGATTTGCCCCATATATAAATATTGTACTTTGTTCAAATTTTGAACTTATTAATTGGGCAATGAAATGATTGTAATATCTGTGTGGTGCACATTTGCACAAGTTCCAATGAGGAATTTCAGAGGATAAGGTTAACCTTTTTGAGCAGCTACTTGTCTCATTTTCTTTTTCTACTTAAATAAAACTGAAACCCCCATATTACTTTGTCCATTTCTTTAATTCCAATACATCATAGCTGAGAACATCAGGCTCTGAATTTAATTTGTTACCCGATCCGATTTTCTGCCGATTTTGCATAATCGGCCCCCAATCCGATGCCCGATACAAATCTTGGTTTAATTCTCTATTCTTATGTGGCATAAAGGAAAATCTGTGTTAGAATTACAGAAAGGATATGGGCATTTCTCTGAAATGTGAGTCAACATCTTACATTTAAGTCAAAATAAAAATGCAATTTTTGTAAGAATTAAGTAGAAATAAGCTGATAACATATGTTACAAATAAATGATGGGTATTAAAGATAACTTGTGTCGCTAGACCGTGTTCCTTTGCCACGTTTTTCACAATTAGAGTTTGGCCCGTTACGGGTCTTCTTCCAAGACAATATGTGTCCCATACCGTTTTTGGTTACATATAATTGCTGTTGACCTACAGTGTAGTTTGAGGTTGTAGATTTGTTTTAAGGGGTTGCTGTTGATTATTTAATACCAAATTAGCAGTCTTCCATTGCCTGGTTGCTAAATCAATACCACGATGGTTGGGATGTTACATGTGGACATTTGGTGTTTTTCATGTTAATTATTTTAATTTATTGGTGTTTTGTTGTTTTTCAAGTAGCACCTCTTAGTGCCCCTGATCATTACTGTTTTTTTATATAATTGGGCCCATATGTCTTAAAACTTTTATGGGATTCTCAATTTTTCAAGTTTTGGGGGAAATTTCATCCAGTTTTTGCATAAGTTGGTATGGTGATGTTCCTCTGTAATTTTGTAGAACATTCACATCAAATTTGTTAACTACAAGCCACAGAAGTTGAAAATGCTTGTAATTCAATTTTGAAATACAGAATTTGACCTAGTCCCAACAATACTTAACAACACTTTATCACAGTTGCTTACTGGTTATTCTCAAGAGTATCATTAAGGGTTGGCCCGTTACTCTGTGACGGACGTGTCGGGTCTACTTTTGGTCACATTTTTGTCACATCTTTTAAAGTTACAGTCACGATTTCCAACTGTTTAATTGTTTTTTTTCTTTCAATATGCTCCAATTCTTAAGAAAAAAGAAAAAAAAAACTGTTTCATATTAACTTTCAAAGTATTTTCTCTCATATGGGTTGGGATGTCACTTATGGTGACGGACAGCATAACAGGCAGGCCAAACTCTGATTTTGAGATAACACAAATGAATTCTGATTGTGACCATGATTTTTCAATAAAGGGCCCAGTGGTACCTACTGAAGTAAACAAAAAAATATAAAATCAACCATACAACATGATTGGATGCACTAATGAAGCTTTAAACTAGAATTTCTGTGGAAGGTTAAAAAATGGCAAAAAATTGCACTTTTTCACCAAAAATAGGCCAAAAAATGAATGAGGAGGGAATCTCTTGAATTTTTTTTTGTTTTCTTATCTATACATGCATATCTCAACACATGTAATCAAAAAATTGGGCAACATAAAATGATATTTTTTTAGTTGTAATCATCTAAACTTAAGTGACACTGTGCTCACACTGCAGAGAAATGCACATAGGCCACTGCTTCTCAATAAGTTTATTTGATTGTATAACTTATTGATTGCTTATGTGGCTATGCTTATGTCCAACTTTTCACCTTACTTGTGATGTATCATTTGCTTTCTCAGTTGATGTTACAAGGCTAATGACATCTGGAAATTGACAGTCTGAAAAAAAACACAATTCCATATGAGGGATAGTTTCAGATGTGGTAGAAAAATTAGGGCCTGGGAAGGAATAATCATGTTCTTGTTTTCTTCTTTTAAATCTTGAGAAAGTCATTGTGTTGATTACACTCAGGCTCCCTTCAATGCGTAAAATAAACAAATTTACTTTGTGTTTGAGATCTAATTCTGTGCACTCAAGGTCTTGCATAACTGCTCAAATTGATTGATACCTGCTGTACTTTTAAAAAGCCGATATATGCTCGGTATACATGATTTTCTTACTGGCAATAAATTGGCAGAAGCTATTTCTTGCTACTACTTGAAATTGTTTCCCACTTTGGTAGTGCAATTTCAGCGCAACCTATGTCAAAGCCATTCAACCCAAAAGGGGATGACAAAGGGATTTAAGTCTTAATGAATGGGTTTACCACAATATATCACCATGATGTTCCTGAAAAAGATCAGAAGTGCATTGCAGATGGGTTCACCCCCCTTCTTGGCACAAGATGTTTGCTTTTGATGATGGATATATCTGGCTGTGACAAAAATTATGCATCACGAATTTGACTAACACATAGTCTTGTTATAAATACACTCATCTATTAAGAAGATACACCAGTTCTGGTCAAACAGGTGAAAATGCTTGTGGTATTGCTAAGTGTAATACTCCTAACCGTAGCCAAATACTAAACTGCGCACTGAGATAAGAAAACTGCACTGAGTCCCTGATAGTAGCGAGTTTACGTCATCAAACAAAGACACTATTGGCCACGAATTGCTGGCCGCCCAGCGGAACACCATCTATTGTGATATCGCCTGTTCGAACCGACCCTGTTTCACTTTCCTCCTCCCCTTCCTGCTATTTCCTCACTACACATGTGAAATATCACCATGGCTAGTCACCATGGTCAAACCATACTACCTGGTTTCAGGCCATGGTCAACAACCATGCTTCAAGCTGTTGCTGGCCCCTGGCCAACTGCACTTTGGGGTCATGCTTTGACCATGGTCAACCATAGGTTTGAGAAATGCTCCACAGTCCAACCTATGGTTGACCATGGTTAAGCATGATCATTTACCATGGTTAACCATGTTTTGGAAATGCTGTGACATGATAAACCATAGGGTCAACCATCGGTGGCATTTCTCAACCCAAGGTTGAGCATGGTCAAAGCATGACCAAACTTGTAGTTGGGCATGGTCAAGCACAGTTCTACCATGTTGACTATTGTGAACATTGGGCCTGGCCTCACCAAGCGGAGTTAGGGTTTAAAAACAATAGGACATTGCATATCCAAAGTTGTATCATATTCTTCAAGGATTTTTCTGCATTGAGTAGGGAGTTGCCCCATCAGGTCTTGAAACGTGCGACACTTGATACAGCAACACCCCCTAATAGTGATAATCTGACATAATTTCACCCCAAACTAGACTATGGCAGTGTAGAATTGCTCTAGAAGTCCAGATTTAAAGTTTCAAATGCCACGTCTGATAAACACGATTTAAGTATCCAATTCCTATTGGGGCAGCGTGGGCACATCCCAAGTACTTAACCGCTAATAAATGCTGTAAAACTAAGTAATAAGTCAATCACTATGAATAGATAGAACGTCACCGAGTTGAAAAATAATATTAACAATGATTCTCAACAGCTGTCGCAGGCACTGCGAGCAAAACAATAAATAGTGCATAGGCTAAGGAAGCGGGGGGCGGGCGGGGGTAAGGGGGGGGGGGGGGGGGGGGGGGGGGGGGGGGCTGGGCACCCCCAATAATTTTGGTGGGGGGGACTCAAATACCCTGAGCCCCCACCCCCCCCCCAATAATCTTATCACTTTTTAACCAAAACATCAAATTCCAAAGCTTTCCCCTCCCCCAATGGTAGCATCAGACTTCTCTTTTTGGGGAAAATGAAATTCTGGGGGTGTAGAGTGAAATATCTGGAGGAAAAAAGTTCAAAGTTTGAGATTTTTAACGAATTTTGGCCCAAAATCACTTATATTTACCCAAATTTGGTGATTTTTTTTAGCCAAAAATCCGTCATTTTTCTCTGCTGTCTTCTGCCGGGGGGGGGGGGCAATCTGGTAGTTAGAAAAAAAATGGCCCCCCCCTCCTTACTCTGTGCCGCCACTGTTGCCTCCCTCCCCCACTCGCGCCTCGCGTGGGGGCCCCCCAATCCTGAAATCTTCCTAAGCCAATGTGGTTGTCATTTTAAAATGTGCAGTGTGATCAAATCGGCAATGTTGCATTCCTGTATATGTATGGTAATCACTAGTCTAGTGTTAGTGTCTTGACCCTGCATCCACAGGTGTAGTGTCTAACCGATCACCCTAATTCGTTATAAACCGCTTACAGATTTTAAAATGCTCAAAATCGGTTCATTCCCATTCCCATTCCGATTTTTGTCTGTGTATTTTTGTTTGTTATCATTGCCGTTTCGACCGCCAGAATCGCCAAAAAAAAGTAGCACAGAGCGATTTGGGTTAGGAAAACCACTAAAGAAACAAAATAGACGTTAGGAACAACCTACCACCCGCTTGTTGTAATAAAATAATAAATTGATTTGTTTCGG
>JAMKCH010036123.1:0-40765 GCA_023653785.1 Ophioderma brevispina
GGACGCTCCTTTGTGTTAACAAACACCCCTACTTATTCGAACCGACTGCTTTTACAACATTAGCTAACTGTGGCAGATGTGACTCTCTGCAACTGCACTATGACGGACGGCTTAACGTCCCCTGCGAAAGACGAGGTGTTGTCATGAAAAAATAAGTCGCTTGTCCAACTCAACTTTAAACTTAAGGAGAGGCAGATTCCCGATTCTAATCATGAGCCTTACACAAATAAAACCAGACGTTCTTGGGGCCTTCTGCCCAAAGTTCTAATACACGAAGATGTGGGCCCCCCGATCACTTCTAAGATGCAAAGAATAATTCACTACTGGATACTGATGAGTATAACGATTTTGTGTAAAGAATTTTATACCTACCTTGTTTGATAAATATGCAAAAACGTCAGCTCTAACTACACCAACATCTGTACCAAATTCAACAAGCAATCAATCATTTCGTTTCGTTATTTGTAATGGAAAGAAGCGAAACTCAAAATGTTGTAACCAACTTTTAGAAATCGGACCTTTTAAAAAGAAAATGCAAGCCCCTTCTTCGGGACCAGGAATCAGAAGGTAATTTCCATTTTTTCCTCTTTTACCAATTGGAAAGATTTTACAAAGAATTTAAGTATAGCTTGCATTATTATAATAGGCGGAGCCCAAGCTGATCAGCGTATGAAGAATTTTGTCTTTAAGTGTTCATCTGAAAAACACCAAGAACATGCTTTTCCTTTCAAAGAGACTCCATAAGCGCTATTGATAATAAAATGTGATGGCAACTGACTAATTTTAAATGCACCCGAGCAAAGGAATTGTCAGTTTTCCGCATATATAATTTACGCTTTCTTTGCCTTGCTTTATGACGTGCTCGTGCCGACGTGTTAATTGGAGTGGTACTCTTTTTGATACCAATGAAGAATAACCTATAATGTTGGTACCATCTTTTAGGAATCGGACCTGTTTAAAAAGAAAATGCAAGCCCGTCTTCGGACCAGGAATAAGAGGTAATTTCCATTTTTCCTCCTTCCTCTTTTGACCAAAAGGATGTGGAATAGATTTACCAATGATATTTCAGTATAAATTAGCTGCCTTATTTATAGCGGATGCCAGATCCTGTCACGTATGCAGATAATTTTGTCGTTAATTGTTTATCTGAAACCGCAGCTTTTTTCAAAGAGACTCCATAAGAGCTATTGATATAAATTGTGATGGCTAATGACGAATTATTTATATTCTGACAGAGCAAATGGGAATTATCAGTTGTTCCGCGTATATCCATATTTTCATATTGCCTTGCCTCGGCCTTATGAACGTGATAGTGCATATTAATGGGAATGTTGTTACCTATTTGATACCAATGAAATAATAAACTACAATCTTAGACAAAAGTGTTTGCCCCACACTTTCCTTAACGTACGGTAAAATCGCCCCCTCTCCCCTCTCACGGAACAATGTTGAAAACTGGAAATGTGTTACAGTCAGCGCCTACCAATACGCAACATTGATTGGTGGGGAAGGAGGAGGATTTAGGTATTAGCAAACGCTTCAAGATTGATATCAAAATACCCGATTATGTGAATGTAAAAGGAAAAATTTCCGACAAGGTGTGCCAACTACTTTTGACAAAGATGGTATGTGGGTCCCAACTTTTTTAGGAACAGACCTTTTTAAAAGAAAATTCAAGGGCCCCCCCTTTCTTCGGGGACAAGAGGAATAAGAAGGTATTTCCATTTTCCTTTTGACTAAATGTAAAAACAAACAGATTTATATGCATTGCTGCATTATTTCATGCGGAGGCCCGAAGATCGACTCATGGTATGAGCGATTTGCCCTGAACGCGCAAGCTTTTTTTCAAAGAGACTCCATAAGAGCTATTGATATAAATTGGTTTTTTCTTGAAAAGGGCATCAGGGTTTTCAGAGTACTACATTTGAAACATTACCACATATTTCTGACTGACATTCACAAGAGCTGCTGCGTATTGTATGTTCGAATGAAAACCTAAGTAAAGACATGATTTGAAGTCGTACTCTTATGAAGGTAATTTGTCATGTGAAACATTTGATGATGTCAAAGTGGGCCGATGCTGATGATGTAGAAGGATACTGAAGGTCAGAGAATTGATATCTATGTTTGTAAAAAGTTTTTCATTTGCAATCCTTATCTACAGCCTCGAATAACGGTAAATTCTGAAAATCACTTCGACCATTATTGTATTTGTCAGTAATACTACTCACCTGTTTCACTATCCAATTACGTGTCTGAGGTTTGTGCTATAAGGAAGACCGGTAGGTGCCCATGACTTTACCCCCAATCACAATATTGGGCTTGGATAACCATTACTAACCCCCCAGAATCATCTTCACACCACCAATGAGAACCAATCTGGCGATCGTCGTCTTTTCATTTGGTTGGATTCATCAACAAACCTGCCTCGGGTAAAAACGCAAACATATAAATAATAATAATAATTACGAAAATGATATATTATGGAGACATTTAATAATTCTTATGTTATGAGTTCCTTCTATTTACAATTACTTTAAATAATTAATATTCATATCCTTTGACGGAATAACCTCCAACCCAAAGGGAGAGCGTTTGGGTGGATAATAACAAACTGTCCTCCCTAATGTAGGATTAATATAATCATAAATAAATGTGCTTGATATAGCGCAATTTCCAAAAATTATCACAGCGCTTACAAAAATCAAAGAAACCTTAACCAAACCAAATACAAGGCAGAAAGTATACCAGTGAAAAAGTCTAGAACGCGTGGGTTTTGAGGCTACCTTTAAATCAGTGAGGGGTTATCGAATGCTCAAGGGACTGTTCCAGAGTTTGGATTCCTTGGTGCTGAACCGCTGAAAGAACTGTCACCATCTTTTTCTGTTACCCTTGGAACATCTAAACAAAGAACGTCCAGATGATTGGAGCGGGCCGGCCCCTCCCTCATGAGTGAAAATTGAAATGGAAACTTGGAGAGGTATACAGGCGGCAGTTTTCATTCGACATCCTCGTAAATATAGAAAAGTATCTTGAAAACAATCCGCGTGTCTATCCGCCTAAGAGCCAATGGAGAGTGGTCAAGTTCAACATACGAAGAGTGAATTTTGGGAACCTTATCGGCGGCCTGTTCCTGGAACGTTGTAGTGTAGATGTCGCTTTTTTGCATCACGAGAATGTGCATAGTCCCAACTTTGTAATAAAATTGAATTGATCAGCCCAAATTTATTGGTCAGCTATGAGTGCAAAATTATGAATATAGTAAAGAACCATTCCACGTGGCTGCTGTCGCAGTTATATCCCATCCTGGTATAGGAAATGTGATACTCTTTACAATGACTTCCTGAATTCTAAACCTGGGGAAGAAGCTACCAGGCTTCAGACATGACAAACTAAACTGCTTGGACAGAAACGCCGCGAGCGCTGAGAGGAGACGGTCCAAGGAAATCGACTCACCCACTCCAGCAGGAGGCCTGGAAGATTATAAGATTATAAACCGCCTCACCGGCAGAATTTCCAAACACTGAAATGTCCAGTGACTGCCAAACTCATGCCTTGAGAAATCCTCGCAAATGGTCGTTTCAAAACATTGATAAGGATCCCCACACTCGCTCTGTCAAAAAAGAGATCACCACAAACTTCGTCGAGCACCGGCGGGAAGGCCCCCCCGGTCCTTTCAATATCCTTCTCAATAGATGAGCTTACCTCTATTAGCCAATAAAGAGTGCAAAGGCCCAGGACCCTGATAACATACCTGCAGAGTCCTGAGGCAATGCGGCCCACGATGTCTAGAATTGGCTCCAGGAGTTCTACCATGTTGCTTACCAAAACCAGTCCTTACGCACGATCTGGAGGAGAGCTACTATCATCGCCCTCCCCAAACCAAACAAGCTGTCGGACAAACACTAAGAACTACCGCCCAATATCACTTACTGTGTGTCTCCTTCAAAATCCTGAGAGGAAGATACGGCCGGCTGGAGCCCGTCGTCGAAACCCCATCTTCGGCCTGACGAACAAGCTGGATTTCGCCGTGGCCGGAGCCTGTCCACCAGATTGTTAAAACTCCACAAATGATATGAGAAAGCTTTGGAAACGCGCAGTAAGGCCGGCGTCCTCTTGGGGGACCTTACTGCCGCATATGACACCGTGTGGGCAACCAGGGCATGACACTCAAGCTTCTCCGACCATCCAGGATTGTCACCTTGTAACAATTCATATGTAACATTGTTGCAAACCGTAGCTTTAGTCTCAAGACCAGTGATAGCAGAGTAGTCGTCGTGCCCGTCGTCTGAGGAATGGGTACCACAAGGAATCTGTATTGGATCCTATGATGTTTTCAACTCGTATATCAGCCATTTACCTCAACAACATCAGACAATATGGCTACGCCCGACGGTCCTTGCCCCCCTCCACTCGGACAGCAACTGGACAGAAGTAGAAAGCACACTTACTACAGAGATGGCCCTACTTGCAGCAAACCTCAAGATCTGGAGATGAAGCTGCGCGAAGCCAGAACCACCGCTACTGCCTTTCCACCTCAAACAAAGGGGCTCTTCGCCAGCTTCAAATCAACCTCAATGGAGCGCCTCTACCATAAAATCCTACACCAACCTACTTGAGAGTGAAGTTGGGACCGGCAAGGTTACTTACCGGCAGCACCTCCGAGGCCGGATGAGCCAAGGCCACAAGGTATCTTCGAGAATAACCTCCTGTGCAGACTTACTGGATCTTCATGGGGGGGTGCCAGCCCAACGTACCCTAAGCACAACTGCTTGGCTCTGGTCTACAGCATTGCTGAACATGCAGCCCCAAGCATGGTGAACAGCTCTCACACAAAAAAAAGCTGGACACGGTACTCAACGATACCTTGAGAACAATAATGGTTGCCTCGCCCCACTCCATCAGAATTTCTACCAGTGCTTTCAGGCATTGCACAATTCAGCACTTCGAGGAGCACCACCATGCACATAAACTAGTGACTAAGGCCCTGCTGGACAACAAGACCTGCTGCATAACACTCTCAAAGAAATCACACCAAATCGGTAGACAGAGACTGCGCTCTCGCCTACTTCTGTCGACACGCTGCCTAAACTCTCCAGTTCCCATTCAACATCTTACAGACATGGATACGCCTGGCTTAGACATTCCACAAGACCAGGGACCAAACTCCCCATTACACCTAAGACAGAAATACCACCTGGCAGCAATCTCAGCAAGGAATGGGTCACCCTAACCGGATTCGCACAGGAGTCGGTTCGCTTAAATAGCAATATGCACCGATGGGGGCGGCGGCCATCGCCAGCTGCCAATGTGGTTCTCCGTCATAGACTGCGGATCACATTTCTCAATGAGTGTCCTACCTTTCGTCCGCCGGTTGGCTACAGATATTCTCAAAACCTCAACAATCAAAACAGTGAGTTGGATCAACGTTTAAGCAAAACACATTAGCTAAGAGAAGATTTCCGTAGCTTCCCACAATGCATGGCTCCAATGGAGGTTTTGTACAGGTACTGATGTGAATCGTTAGTGATGAAACATGGCCTAAATGACCGTACTGATCACAAACTGCATTTTAAGAGTGTTTCATCCTAACACGATTACATGACAATCTGTACAAAAACTTCCAATGGGAGAATGCATTGTGGGAAATACTGATATCGTCTCTTCATTAGACTGCTGCCTCATACGCAAGACGCGTGGAGAGTTAGTTTATTCTGACTGTTAACGCGCTAGTATGGCGTCGGCTGACGAGCGTTAATAGCGAGATTGAGATGCTATCCGCGATGAGTGCTCTGTACGCGAAACATGGAATGCTTTTGTTCGATCGATCCCATGGAGTAAAACGTCGCACCTCACATACTGTGTATTTGCAAAAAAAAAAAAAACTTCGGGGAAAATGCGGTTTATTAATATCTACGGGACATTTCATGTCAGAAGAGAAAACAGTTTTACCTACTATTTTAAAGAAGACATTAATGACGTTTAATCATTAACATATCTGAAGTAGATATAACGACTAATTGAGATTTGTATGTGAACTCGTTTAATAAACATCGCAAAATAGAACGCTATATAAAACGCGGAGGTAAATAAATGGCGATTTTGAAATACGACTGTATGTGAAAACCGGCTATTTTTTTTAGAAAAAGTAAGTATTTATAATTATAACACTTTAAATTACGTCACATTTTGAAACTTATGGTTTTGTCAGAAACAGATGACAAAGTATTTGCCAAATTTCCCACAGCCTCAAAAATTGAAATACGACAGTAGCCTGTTATAACGGTCGACGAAATGAATTTCATATTTCACGTACAACGCCTCGCGCATGCATTTAAACCTCTCCAATAACTCAAAACTTTGCCGGGTATATGACTACAACAAAACCATGGTTTAGATAATCATCAAAAGCATTCATAAAAATGAATTTTAAAAAAAAAGCCCTGGTGATAAACATTACCTTCTACAGAAAAGAATTCTGCTGATCGGACATGTCTGTTGAAAGGGGATGTAATCAGTGTTGTCTCTAGTCATCCCGTTCAGCTTGTCATCACCTGTTCCATTGAATTCATGTTGAGTACCTCTACACCATTAGAGTCATACAACCCGATCTTAACCTGCCAGATTGATGGGAGTCATGTATAACAACATAGTTTTCAATGCTTTAAACATTTATTACACCAAAATATTTTTCCATTTCAACCTGGCTATTTCACCTAAACCGTAATATCATTATGAACACCACGGGTACGTGATCGATCTAATTATTTTCTGTTTGGTTTGATTGCAGGTTTTGAAGAATACCTGCGATACGTGTTTTACTGAGGATTGTTTTCTACAGATTCATCATATTGCATCATCGGGCCGAGTGATTAGCCACTGTTACCTACAAAAGTGTACACACGAAATACAATAATCGTAAATTTCGGTCTTTAAATCATGCATGACTTATCCAACCACTGGGAATCGGATAAGAAACAATCTGAAAGAGGCCCAATTTTAAAGCAGGAGAAAACCACCGAGAGCGAGCACGGATCGAAAATCAAATTCATAGATAAAGTAACTGCCTTTCAGGGATCAACCCCAGGACCGTTGGTAAAAGGCTCCCACTTCAATGAAAATATTAATTGAGACATTATAGTTAGTATTAATGACCTACCTAATGGTTATTTTTTTTCTTGCATAATTTCATCTGTCATAGTTCTCTTTCTTCTTCGATCTCTTTGTAAATATTGAACATATTGTTCTACGGCACACAAAGTATGTTAAATTATTAAAACCTACAATTAATCATTTTAATTACAAGTAGTTTTTCTTCAACCTCCTGGATATGAGATTGTCCCAACTCTGGACAGCAAGACTCTTACAGTGAGTGTTGTATGTGGCGTCACGTTCTAGAGTTAGTGACAGTTGCGCACATATGGGTAAAAGGTAGTGTTTTGATGTTGACATCCGAGAGTATAGATCACGTCTGGTTCTCCAGCCACGCCTTGAACACCAGCTGCACTCGGGACCTTAATATAATAATCGCATGAAAAGCATAATATAGTAAGGGCACGCTACGCACGACAAATTAGTCAGAAGGATTGATGGGATTGAGAGGTGGAAAGAGAGTACAGACTTTTTCTATTAATATATTTGAGTTCTGTATGACCTTAGCCAAAAAAATATGAGGTGCCAAAATTTTGTGAAGTGGCATCTTCTAGACTCTAAAATGCATTAAATTGCCACACACCTTTTGTGCTCTATATCCAGGTTTTCAAGCACGAGGAAACTAGCGAACGGCAATGGATTGATTTGATCAAAACGTTACCATCAATTTCCAATCTGGCCGCCCCGAAAAATCCCATATGGCCCAGAAATCTTTAACTATTTACCATAATTCATCAAGTTGTTTGGTGATGAGACCTTATTTCTGAGATCTAAACCCAGTAGGAAGCTATATCTGAGATTCCTGGTGCGGTAACTGCTTACATCCAAGATGACAGCCAAATCGCTGCAATTTTAAGATCTTCCATATCCTACAAATTGTCTATAGCATAAGTTTTTTAAACATTTTTGACGTTGACGAGACAAAAAATTCATGCGGATTGTCTAATGCTTTTGTTGTAAAATATTTATAATATACCTTAGACCTTTTACAATTATAATTGGCTGATACAACTACATCGAAAATTATACATTTTAAATATCTTTAAAGGCGGCTATATTGGCTACCATCATAAAGTTTAGGAACTTATACACAGAAATACCAGATAAGGGTTTTTATGCTCCAGATATAACTTATATATATATCCTAAGTATAAAGGTATAAGGCTCGTATAAATACTAGAATCATATACATCTAGACGTAAAAGTGCAGAACAATTGACGCGTCGGAATCGTTGTGTTCAAAATGCGTTCTAGAAGGTGTTCAAAGGCCACTTGTAGCTCGTGTTCAATTGTTACCCAGAACTGAAATAAATTTAGCGCTCGTTCACTGGCACGGTCATCTGGTCACAGTGGTATTTCCACGCCTGCGAAAGAGAGATGTCCGGGTTCGATTTTCGTCTTTGTTAGTTGTGCTGCGCAGTTTCTCGAGCTTCTATATAATATTTACCCGATTACTTTTATCGGGTTGTATCATTTACTTGATCCTCGCGTTAATTGAATTGAGTTTCGCTTCGTCCGATTCTGCTAGAACAGGCCATATAAGGCCCTCCCATTCTCAAATATAAAAATAATTACGGCCGCTTGAAACTCTATGAAATAAAGACTGAAATACATTAGCGGCTCGTTCACTGGTATCCACGTTGGCACGGTCCTCTGTGGCCCAGTGGTTTTTCTCACGCCTGGAAAGCGAGAGGTCCGGGTTCGAGACCGTGTATTTGTTTTGTTAGTTTGTGATAGCCAGTTTCTCCGAGCTTCTATATAAGATTTTGAACACCTGACAGGACATATTTAGGTGTATTCTGTGTCTAATATAATAAATAGGTCTACTGAAAGATCAAGATCACTTTAATGATTACAGGCACTATGTGATTTTGGGGAACCAATTGGGTTTCTGAGCAATAAATAATTCAAAAATCACACATAAACCTTTATCGTGCCTTAAATGAAAAACTGTGAGATTGCACCAATGTGGTTCTCGATCAGAAATACGTAAGAGAGTTGATGATTTCAGACTGGTGGCGTCCTATTTGATTTGATTTTCACAAATGCCCCTGAAGTATGGAATTGGTTCCTCTGAACTTAAATATATCAATAGAAAAAGTCTATAATACATTTTCCCCTTTTGAGATGTGTGCACTACTTCCACCTGACTAAATCCCCTAAAGTTACAGCAAACCATGCCGAGTTTAACAAGCTTTAAAATCGCTACACCTCGAATTTACATCGTCGCACATTGTTTTTACAGTGCACAACCCGAGTTACATCGCTACACTTCAGTTTGCATCACCAACCCTCGAGTGGGGTTGATAGTCTCACCGCTTGTCCGGGCTAGGACCCCGGACTTGAGGGGAATACCCACTGTCCCCCAAAGTCAGGTCCTTTTATGTCAACATCATGAATATGATTACAGACGAGATTGTTTATTGGGCTTTCGAAAATTGTATTTCATTTTCACTAAGATCAGTAGCTTTGTATGATTTTAGTTAATTTTTTACAAAAATTAAACTTGATAATGGTCCTAAATCCGGGGTCTATATTGCCAGTGCAAATAGGGGAAGACCTATCCTTGTGCTTTTTATTGTTCTCTGTACTATATCGTTGTCAAGATAAAGCAACAAATTGAGTCAACACTAACGTGAAAATTGATCTAAAAAAAAATCAGTATGTACATGTATCTGTGTGTCTAATCATGTACAATTGAGTACTACCGTGGGAAAAAATACCAAAAACACCGTACCCGCTCTTTTTTTTCGGCCGATAACCTTATATTTTGACTATACTACACTACAACTTTCGGGATTTACAAAAGTTATCTTTAGATTGTAGTTAGGGACCATAAAAATCGATTTAAAATTGATCCTATTTGCCTTAATATCATCATAACACTGGCCAACCAAACAGTGTCCGTAAATTTTTGTTTTTGACATGGGGGGGATGGGGTTGATGATATTTTTTGAATGAGATGTGGTTTTCTGAAAAGATCCATACTAGCACATGTGCGCGATAAAAATGCTATTAGAACTAAATCGTTAAATGTACTTGTAATTAGAACAAATGCGCGCGAAGGTTATTTTTAGTCAAAAACACATGAACGGCATCAAATTGGGGGGGTGTGATCGTATGAACCATCCCCCTCATCAAAATTTGGGGGGATATAATCCCCCATCCCCCCCCCATTTCAGCAAATTGAAAACCTATAACAATCTTGGAAAAAGTCCGAGAACACTTTGGTCGGATTGAGAAAGATCTGACTCCTCTCCCCTGATCCCAGCATGTGTCAGCAGCTCGACATCCCCCAACTTGAATTGATAAGGGATGGGGAAGATTATGGTAAATGTCCTTTGCTTATTTCTAATTCGCGTGCTCAAAGAAACTAAACTAGAATATTCTCGGTTCTCGGCTTTCTAGGTTTCAAGGTGTTTTGCTGGCTTAGTTGGGGACTGGTTGGGGAGGCTGGTAAATTGTGCGTTGCCAGTGGGTTCATGTTGGCGGTGATTGTGATGGATGCTGTCTGTTCAGAACTTATCGGTCGCTCTGAGTCACTTGTTGATAACTGAGATTGACTGGAATTTGTATGTTGAATTGAAGCAGACGTTTTTCTGCAACTTTGTTTAGATTGTTTTGAATTGATGTCAAAAATGAATTGTAATTCCGTGGCTGCATCTTCAGGCGAACTTGCAAGATTTTTTAGGTTGACTGTTAACTGGATAAGTTGGACGCATCTATCTTATCTATCTTCCAAGCATTACATCATCAGAAGTAGAGTATTTTTGTATTGTTGAAAAAGGTGTTTGGTCACAGACAAGATCAACTAAGTGTGTCAGAACAAAGACTGGTGCAACATTAACAACAGCTTCCACGCGAGCAGTGACAAACTATAATTAGGTGAATGTCACACACTATACTTATTTACATATTTCTCTCAGCCAATTACGGCGCCTGTTGCCATTGATGATGAAGTATAGCATAACATAACGCACGCCAAAGCCGGGCAATGAGCAACCAATGTTGCTCCAAAGTCACAATTAGGTAGCCCAACTGGGCGAACTTTGGCTACTCGACCCGCGAACTGCAAGGCCCAAATCGAATTCGCGAATTTTTGCAGCTACTTTCACTTTCATAGACACACACAATGATGTTCTTGCTACAAACAAGCCATCGAAATCAATTAAGAACAACGCCCCGTAAGGGTCATGGAGCCGTGTATGACGGTGGACAATGGCTGCTGTCACTCAGTTGCGATAGTGAGCCCTACTGGAAACGAAATTTCTTTCCTTTGTAACGGTCTGTATCACAGCATCATCTTGCATGATGTTGATCGTTTTCGATTTGTTACGTGTATGTATTGTGTATATACACGCGTGAGTCTGCCTTTTATTCCGTGAAGGTATATTGATTTAAAATCCCACATCGCCAACAAATCCCTTGCTATTCGTGGTTGAAGGAATTCTTCGTATCTCTTCTCATCGAAAGGTCGAACCCCCAGTGTGCTCATTTGAGAAATAACTTGATCTTTAATTTGTTCAAGTGAAAGTGATCGAGTCCAAAATTAGCGCAAAGTAATGGTTTAAATCTCCCTAACTTACTTTTGAGAGCTTTTTATTTTTTCGGCAACTTTTTTTTTTCGCACGTCTGCCCTCGAATTGGGCGGATAATTTTTGGCAACCCTGCAATGTGTGTGCATAAGCACGAGGTGATTAGCTGGACCGGCTGGTTCAATGAACTATTTATGATATGCATAAGTAAACGCTATGGTGAAAGTGTTCAGATTGTTTTTGAATTTGGCTCAAATGTTCAGAAGATTCGAGTGCATACTACCTGAGAAGATACTTTAGTGAATGAGGATATCAGGGCCTAGTAAATAGGCCCCACCTGCATGCCCTATAGGAAATTACGTTCAAACGTAAAAATATTGGAAGCTCCAGGTACCTGTATGGATTTTTCACAAGTATAATATTTTTGTATGAATAGAAAGGGTTAACAATGTATTTACCTTCTATAAAAGATACTATATCCAAAACATGCTTCTGTTGGGAGTAATGACTTCACAAAGTGGAGTTCCGTGCATTTTCCCTATACAATTTTGTGTGCTGTAGAGCGTGCATTTTCAACATCCCCGTTTCTATGATGATTCCGTCAACTTGTTGTCATGAGTAAAAAAGAAGGCCTTGTTGCTAGCTAGCGGAGTGTGAGGGGCTTCAGGCGACTCCGGAAAATCTGCAGTACTTAGCTGAACCCAGTAAAGCTGGAGGGGTGTTCCAGATGCCGATAACTGGGGGAAAAAAACTGTGTTGGTCAAAAATTCTACAGTGGGGCTGTTGTAGCTGTTGGCGATGGTCCCTAGTTTGGTCTGATATATACAAAATGCAAGGTTATAAGGTGATGGATGTCCAGAATGAAGCTGAGTTTCTTGACAATTGCTTGGAATATGACGCCATGGGTTTACAATAATGAAAATTTCATTCGCGAACAATTCCTTTCGTTTTTGTTATTTATATTCTTTGGGTTTATTTTGATTTTTAATTATAATGTATATATTTATTCTAGTGTTATTTTGTTTTTAATTATATAATTGTAAGTGCGTTAAATTCTTATTATAATTAGTTTTTATTTTACCTATTAGTCATCTTCAATTTGTTTATTTCAAATTTTTTTGTAACGATGTACTTTAGGAATATTTGTATTTATTAACAATTTTGGTTTTAATTTTGTAATGTTTGTGTTATTACTTTTTTTATTTTAATTATTTAGGCATCTTTATTTGTTTAGACCCCCCCACCCCCCCCCCCCCCCCCCCCAAACCCCCCCCCCAGCAACTGTTAATAATTTAAGTTTATTTTCATTTTAATGATTTATATATTAATATTTTTGTAAAAAAATTAAAAAAATTAAAAATATTTTTAAATATTTTTATTATCTCCAGTTATTTGATTTTCTACCATTTCGGTTTTTTTTTATTCTTTTGTCGTTTTCTTATTTACTTTGTATTATTTTTAAACAATATTTGGTTCCATTTATTCATTTTATATTTCTATTCCTTTTTTTGGGAAGCGCTATATAAAATATATGTATTATTTATTATTTCTTTTTTTATTTTAAACGAGTTATTTAATTTAATATACTATGGACTAGTGTACACGGATTTGATTTGTTTAATTTTAAATTATTTGTTATTATTTCGATACGTTTTTTATTATTTTTCGTTTTCTGTATTTGTATTTCTAATTGGTAATGATTCTTTTTCTTTATTTATTCCATTGTTATTATTAATTTTTATTGTGTAATTTCTTGTAGTGCTTAGGCTATGTATGACTTTTAATTGTGATGGTCATATGCCGAAAAAAAATCTTGTAACCCAAACATCGCCAACAAATCCCTTGCTATTAAGTGGTTAAGGAATTGCTCTAATCTTTTCAGAGAAAGGTCGAACCCCCAGTGTGCTCAATTTTGAGAAATAAAATTGATCTTTAATTTTTCAGGCTCGTAAATTGATCGAGTCCAAAATTAGCGCAAAAGTATGGGTTTAGAAAGTCGATGTCCCTAACTTAAATTTTGAGAGCTTTTTATTTTTCGGAACTTTTTTCGCGTCTGCTCTCGAATTGGGCTGATAATTTTGGCAACCCTGCAATGTGTGTGCAAAACGAGGTGGATTACGTGGACCGGCTGGGTTATTAACAGATTTATGAATATTGCATAAGTAACTATGGTGAAATGTGTTCAGATTGTTTTGAAATTTGGCTCAAAGTTAAGAAGGCGTGTAGATAGCGTTAGGTGGCGTAACATCTGAGCAGATACTTTGTGAATGAAGATAACCAGTGCCTAGTAAATAGGCCCCACCTGAGGCCGTCGGAAATGTACGTTCAAAATCTCTCTAGCATGCGGCGCTGTTTTGGATTTAGTAAACAATTGGAGCTGCAGTACCTGTAGGGAGTTTCTCAAGCAATTAGCTACTCACGTATAATATGTGTTGAAAGATCAAAAGAGAAAGTTAACAGATGGACATGTACATTTCATATATACGATACTAATCCAAAACAGTTATGTTGGTGACGTATATTGACTTGGCAATCAAAAGTGGAGTTACGTGCATTTTCCCTATACCAATTTTGTGTGATGTAGAGCGTGCATTTTCAACATCCCCGTTTCTATGGAGGATGTCCGTCAACTGGTTGTAATGAGTAAAAAGAAGGTCTCGTGTGGCTAGGCTACGGAATGTGTGAGTAGCTTTAGGCGACTCCGGGCAAAATCCAGGGAATCGAGCGCTGAACCCAGTAAAGCTGGTAGGGGTGTTCCAGATGCAGATGACACTTGGGGAAAAAAAAACTGTGTTGGTAAGAAAATGCTACAGTGTATGGTGTAGAGGTTGGCGCGGTGTCCCTAGTTTGGTCTGATATATAAACACAGCAAGGTTTATAAGGTGAATGGATGTCCAGAATTGGAAAGCTGTAAGGTTTATTGACCAATTGCGTGGAAATATGACGCCAGGGTGTACAATATGAAATGTCATTGCGCGAACATTCCTTTCTTTTGTGTTTATTTATATTCTTTGTTTTATTTGATTTGTAATTTATAATGTATATATTTTTATTCATAGTTTTATGTTGTTGGTATATTTATAGCCTAATTGTATATGTGTTCATTCTTATTTATCATTTAGTTTTTATTTACCCTATTTATCATCTTTAATTTGGTTATTTTCAAATTGTTATCTGTAACGTTTAATTATAAATTGCTCTTTATTCAAAATTTTTGTTTGAAATTTTGTAATGTAATTTTTGATTTTTTAGGTTTTTTAATTATTTTACTTATTTAGTCTCTTTATTCTTGTTTAGGGTTGAGAGTAATTAAAGTTTAGCTCCATTTAATGATTTGTATTTAGTTAGATATGGTCTGTGTGTATACGTGCTCGTGATTGTGATAATGGTTTTTTACGGGGGATTAGTTTGTTTTTTTGTCCTTCCCTTATTTGGTATTTATTTCACATTGCGGGGTTTTTTACTTTAGTTTTGTGGCTTTCTTATGTTTCTACGTTTGGTACATATTTTAAAAAAAATATTGGTTCCGATTTTTGTTAACTTTTTATATCTTCGTATTCGATTTTGGTTTGGGATAGTGCAGCTACTGATTTAAAGATTAGGCTTGTGAATTAGTTATAGTCTTTTTTTTTATTTTAATGATGGGGTTTGAATTAGTATTATAGTAGGCAGAATTCCTAGGGGTTACAAGGATATTTGAGGCGTTGGTGTTTAATTTGTAAAATTTTTAAAAAGTAAAAAGTAAAAAACTATTACTTTTTTATTATTTTTCGTTTTTCTTTTATTTTTATTTTTAATTTGTACTGATCTTTTTCTGTTATTTCATTCCATTTGTTATTTATTTCTTTTTATTTGTGTCAGTTCTTTTTTTTATGCTTTAGGCCTATATGATATGACTTTAAGTGTGATGGTCATATGAGAAAAAATCTCTGTTACACCCAAAACATAAAAAATCAAAAATACAAGTAACAAAGAATAACCCCCCCCCCAAAAAAAAAAAATCAGACCAAAGTGGAATTAGAACCCATACCAACAGATCCATTTTATTAAAATCAATGGTCAGAGGGACAGACAGCCACAGAGCCATTGGGTAAAAGTCAATATTTTCAGGCGCTAATAGTGGTAACGTTCGCTAGTTGTTACGGGCGCTGAACATGAATCATTGGTTAAGTTCGTCAAAAAGCTCTTCCATGTAACCCCCGCTGTTTAGCTTGACACGTCATAGCCCGGGCGCATATGGATGGTCCAGTTTGAGTAACCTCGAACTATCGCTATTACCACCGGTTGTATTACCCACTTACCATACGTTACAAATCGTCCGAGGGGAATCGGGGTGAAATAAGACCGTAACTGATTTCTCTTTGGCAGCAAATATATT
Source organism: Ophioderma brevispina (assembly GCA_023653785.1). NCBI lineage: Eukaryota > Metazoa > Echinodermata > Ophiuroidea > Amphilepidida > Ophiodermatidae > Ophioderma > Ophioderma brevispina. The sequence continues at coordinate 16,066 of JAMKCH010036123.1, forward strand.
TGCACTACACATATACGCGATTTTAAACAAAATCCGCTATCTAGAAAGCGAATTACTTGTCAGATCATCTTTAAAGCAGTGATAGCGGATCTGTGCAAACTTCAAAAATTCCAGTAAACAAACCCAAACGGTCCAGGAAAATAAAAACAACTTTTACAAAAAACCGTTTTTTACCTAAAAACTTTAAGCTAAAGAATACACCAACAATTTCTAGGGGGTAAACACAGCCATGCAGTAGTAATTTGCACGTACCATTTTCAAAAAAAACCCCTTTTTTCCCAACAAAAACCCCCCCCCCCCCCCCCCCACCAGGCGAATTGAACGACAGTACAGGAGGATCCGCGAACAAAAAACGGCCCCAATAAAAATGGCCGAGTGTAAAAGTATATACTGTCGCTACGCGACCGATAATGTTTTCTATCGCGCATGCGTCCACATGAAAAGGAAAATATATCAACACTGTTAGAAAAATCTGGAGGCGCACCGCTCATCTGTGACGGATGCGGACATCGTGCAAAACGTGATATGAACCGGTTAGCGATTTTTACCAGTTCAATGTAAACACATACCTTTTACACTCCTTATAAAGCTTACAAACTTGTTCACCTCCGCAACACATGGCTTCAACTCTCCCTTTTACATCTTTAGCTAGGCTGGTCTGACGCCTCTCTTATTGAAGGATACCTGTGTGGCCAAAGGTGAAAAGTAAGCCAATTGATCTATAGAAAAACGGTTTTAACTAGTTATCCAGAAACCGAAGTTCCAGTCAACACTGCACTAATTCTGAAAACAGAAAGGAATACAATCTGTAAAAACAAAACAACGCAAAATAAATATTTATTTGTTACAATCCGAGCTCGTACAGCAGATAGCACACAGTCAAGACTACAAGCACTTTCAACTCTCACGCAACACGCGGCATTTGCATTCTGTTATTTCGTACGTCTCGTGGGTATCGCCTTTTAATTGGTCATTGAATATTACCTTATTTCAAACACAACTAAACGAGCCTTGTGCACAGTGATCTGAATTTGATAATATATAACAGATTGTATGATTTGTAATTGGTGCAAGAATTTGGTATGTCCAAAAAATCATTATAGATATAGTAAAGTACACACACAATTACACACAATTATGTTTTAATGACATTATTTGTCATAAATGAATGTCAAGTAATGTCTAACGTAGTAAGCGTTGCAGTCAACGATTGAATTGTCCTCACAGCGAGGTTTCTTATATAACTTACAGCATGCAAAGTTACGGTTATAAATCCTCAGGTAACATTCCAAGGGAATCTTCATAGTCCTGAAGGTAACTTTGTCCAGCAATTCAAAACAAAGGGGTTTTATTAAATTAATCCCCGACGATAATAAATCCACAGTATATCAGTCCAAGATAAATCACCACCGATATCTATCTGTCCACAATTTGGAATCTTATGTTGATTCCCAGCACTGCGGCTTGCAAAGAGACAGTAGAAGTAAGAGTTTAGAATAAGACAAGCCAACTTCGCTCACATGGACTTATAAATCCTGGCACTGTGTGGAGCATCTTATCTACCATTATTGTAGATTAAATAATAAAATAAACTAGCGTAACCTACTGCCATAGGCTGATGCCAACTGTTGACGGCGGAGACTAGCTCAAATCTCAAATATATACTGACTCCACAAAGATCCCAGTCTAAAAATAGACATTACAAACAGAATCATGCATAAACATAACCTTACACTAGCTCTGACCAATCGGAATTCACCCGAATTACATCACTTCATATCTATAACTTTGTGGGGGAATTCCCTGAGCTTACAATGTTCTGATCTAAAGCATTAAACAAGTTCTAAGTTTAGAATCCCTTGGGGAATCCCCACTTCCCCTTATTGTTTTTGCAATCTAAACAGTTAACACAGTGCAAATTTTTACACTTTTTATATAATGTTCTTGCATTGTTGCCTTCAGTCTATAGTCATAAAATTGTAATACTAAATTTCTGACCAAAATTATAGGCAGCTCTGGGACAAGGCATCTGCCACAAAGACCATTTTTTCTTTGAAGTTAGGGGGGGCGAGGGAGGAAGTCGCCGGGCTGGGTGTTAGTAGGGAGGTGGGAAGAGGGAGAGGGTGGGTGCTAGGGCGGCGAGAGTGCTGGCGCGCAGGGGGCGATAAAAGTAAAACAGAAAAAAAGAGAGGAGCAGGATGTGAGTGTTTTGAAGCGGGGGATGAAAGTATTGGAAATTTTGAAAGTCAATCAACGGAGTTGTTTGTGATCCGTTGTACACTTAAAACTGGGTTTGTGCTCTGGTGTTTGTACCTAAGTACAATCAAAAATTTTGAAATATGAATGACAGTAAAGTAACAAATTGCAAGACATTCTTTATTCAAATTGTTGGTGAGTATTTTATGTTTTTTTTTATTTGGGGTTTGTTAGAATCTACATAATTCTAACTCCCCCCCCCCGCCCACTAAAAATTCAGCTCCACCCGAAATACGCCCTAAGGAAGCCTGGGAGAAAAGATCACAAACAAGCCAAACGGACGGACCGGGAGACAATTAAAGGGAATTGGCGTAAAATGGAGCGCGAACTGCCGAGATAACAAAAGAAAAAAGTGTTAACCCCCCACATAGAAACCTAGAAAGCATGGAAAAAGGAAAAGGAAAAAAGGCGGATTTGGGATAAGGGAAAAAGGAAAGGGGGGGGGGGTCTCGGACGAGAAAAAAACTAGAGTCGGAAGAAGAAATGAAAACAAATGGTAGAAGTAATGTGAAAAATAGATGTGATTTCTAAAAAGACTTTTTGTGGCTTATTTTGCTCGACCACATCACTTAAATTTTGTCGTTTTGTTTTTTTTTTTTTTTTTGCTGTAGTGCATGAAGGGTTTTGGGGGAAAGTGAGGTTAAATCTATTTTTATGACAATTTATTCTATAGATTTCTGAGAAATTTGGACAGTACCTTTCTGTAATACCCCCCGACCATCCAACCTAAGAACTATCATGAGATAGCTATATTGCATGTGTTGGGTTGTGGGGAGGAATTTCTCAAGAGGAACATTCTCAATTGCTTCAACTTTTGCGTGCATTGGCCTAATTTGCCCTTGTCCCTAAAAAAAATGCCCTAAGGTTATGTGAACTTTGAATGGCAAATTCACTTTCACCAGATTCACAGTTTAAAAAACCTGACTGAGATAATTTATCAAATTAGCTGATGTGGAAGCTGTCTCATGTGTTATTCCCATGTTTCACCTTACACAAGGGATCTCGGAACATTAGGCTTCAACAATTTTCTATTGTCTGCAATACCTCTGTTTCATAATCTCTGAAATGTTGACGGCAGAAAAGAAGAAGAAAAGAAAAGAAAGCTAGAATTTTTGAGAGACCCCAATAATCTGCCTTTCTTTTGTATTGGTATAGGCCATCTGGCATACAAAAGGCCGAAATTTCGTTCTTTTGTGGCAGGGTAGGTGAGGGGAACTTTGCCAATACCCTTTCAAACAATCAAATTTGCTAACAATTTGGATTTCCAACTCTTCTATGCAATTCATCAATCCGTGGGGGGATCGGTATGAGTGGTTTGGAAACAAAAAGGAGGTGAATTTACGAAAATGGGACAAAACGAAATGAACCAACAGGTTTGGGAACCAGAAGAAAAGGGGGAAAAAGCTACAATTGGTAACGAGAGATGTTTGTGGTACGATTCCGTTGTATAAAAGTTGTATTTCAACCTCATTTATTGGATATTTTGCACTTGAGTTGGATTCACCCTCCCTTATAAGGGATTTGTTGTTTTTTTACAGGCACGGAACGGAGTCACCAAATCAATGTCATGGGTTTAGGAAAGGGGTCGCACTGGGGGACTTAGGGTTTGGTACATCAGGAATATGTTCTCCCACACTCATTTGCATATTACCTATTTCACTTCATCTTGTTGCTATCTGGAGATAGACCACAACACAACCCCACCACCGATAGACCTAGTTTTCTAGTCTTATTGTCTAAATGGCAAGTAGAGTATGTCAGATTTTGCAATTTTTTTTCTGCAAATTTGACACCATAACATTTTTTTTTAGGGTGTGTTTGTTGATTTGCTGTTTGGTTTTCTGTTTTGTGAAGGTACTGAATATTGTGTGATGTGTTATTCCCCTTTCCATTTGTACCCCCACTATCCACTCAACTATCCGCCCAGATGCACACATTACCCCCCCATGCATGCCGGGCTTTTGTAATCATTCTTAATTTATATCTCTTTGAAGCATTATTATGTGGACATAATTGTCGAACTTTTACGTGTCCTACCTTGGTGTTGATCACATAGCAAGGGTACCCAATTTGTTCTCACATCTAACTGGTCCAGAATATTGGTTGCCAAAGGAGTGCCCTGTTTTGGAAACAAGCAAAACTTGGCACCTGGTTTGAAGACTCTGTTCTGGCACCTTGTCCCAGACATGTTTTCATTTTTGCCTGGCTCTGTTTGAGATTTTGGTTTTGCAATGGCTGGGATCTTTGTAGACTGTGTTATGAATTGAGCACATAGTCTAACCAAATTCGAAATTCAGGATTTTCAAACAAACCCCTTTCTTGCATGTAGTTTCAATGGGCCCCTAAACTGTGTGACCAAACACACAAACCCAAATGGACTTAAATCATAATGACTCTTGTAAGCCTCCATTGGTAGCAAATAACAGGACATGAACTCCCTAATCCAATCACCCTCTCAAATTCAAACCAATAGGTTTTGATCATTGTCTTCAATATTTGGTGGTACCTTTCTAGGGACCCATGGTGTGATTCTGGGTTGTATGTGAACCGATAAAGGTACGGGAAAAATTCCCAACTGGTCCAGACTTTGTTGGAAAATACCTGACATGAAATTGATCATTGACAGACTCGCTGAGATTGATTTTGGACGGCCTGACTAGGGTGAAAAAACTTTCACTATATTCCTTGCCCTAATATTTCTTAAGGGTATAAGCCTAAGGATCTCTTGTGGAAGCGCACATAATGGTCAGTAAATATTTCCTGACTTGGTCTTGGAAAGTGGTCCACGCAATCTATTAACACCCAACTAAATGGCTCATCAAAATGCTGGGTATTGGTTGCTGAATGGCACAGACGCAAGTAGGGGAAAATTTTCTGAGTTGGGTTGCCACAGTTGAATTGTGTGACAAGTCTTACAATCTCGACACATCTTTCTGAGTGTAGGCCACCCCAAAAATGACTCCTAATACTGTCATGTGTTTTTCTTCACACCTAAGTGTCCTGCCATGGGATTATCATGGGCTATGCCTATTCACTTCCCTGTATGGGTATACCTTTGGCATCTAAATATTTGATGCACACTAACTTCCCTTCCTCATCTACAAGTGCAAGGGTGGCCCGCCATTTTCTCATGAGGACAGACATTTTGTTTGTTGAAGAACCTATAAGGAAGTTCGCTCGGCTTCCTGTTGCGACCATAGGCCCTCTCGCCGGAATTGCTAAGTGCTGGGTCGTTGGGCTGCTCATTACCAGCTTTGTAATGGTAAAGGGTTCTCCTTTACAGTCACTAACTCTATCAGGCTCAGCGGCTGGATTTCATTGTGTACCGCTTGTCACTTTGTTTGTGCTTAGTGGCTGGATTTTCACTAACAGGATTTCGGCTAACCCTGCAGAGGAAGATGATATCCAAAGTCCTCTAATTGGAGAAAAGTTATCCTCTAAATTTTGGGACCAAGTAATTCCTGGCGAATCTTCTATGTGTATGATGTATTTTGGATCATCAACCTGCGCACCATTTTCCTGTGAGGCTTTCTGGTATGGACCTAGTACTCGCCAACAGCTGAGAGAAATGCCTATGTCTCATTCAAATTTATCCACGTACAAGGGGGGCCACTGGGAAACTGTGGGATCTGGGAGTACCTGCCCCCTGCCCATATACTTCTCCCAACAACTATGGATGACCTCTTTAACTGGGACATGTCTTGTCTAACACCACATTGTGACAGTTACACAAGAACACCAATAATTCAAAGTTCATTTGTGAAGAGTGGAGGACACTAATACCAATCCAACCTATCACCTGAATCAATGCACTAGTTCCTGTTGAACTCTCAATATCAATCATGGAAGTGTCATCTGTCCAAATATCTTAGACTGCTGTGCGCAAGCGGACGGCCCGCAGATTCAAGGGGTTTTGTGTCTAAACTATCACCTGAACGTACACAATCCCTCCAAAAACAAAAGGCTTCTTGTCTTAAAAGTCACCCTCTACTTTTTGCTTTGTGTCAATTCCCTGTTGTGGAATTTCTTGTTTTGGAAACAGTAAAGAATGCAATTTTGACCTCAAAGTACCTGCACAACCTATTGGTTCGGACTCACTTTGGTTTCCCTCCTTTTGGTGTGCGAGCCATGTATCTACCAACACCGTGAACTTGTAGTACTGGTTTTTGCAGAGTGCTTGCATGTGATACTGTGATTGTGGTCCCATCTCCATGCTTTGATAGCCCCCCACCTAAAAAAGACCCATTTTGTCTTTACTCCCTTTTCAGGGAACCTGAGCTGGGATTTCCTTCCTGAGTGCTAACATGGATGCTTGTGTTTGAACTGAACCTTTTTGTTTTGTTGTACTTGTTGTATCTAGTAAATTCTTGTCTAGGCCTACTATATTACTTAATTTGGGGGTCAAGATCGTCGTCGGCGCCCTTTTACGGCTGCTTCACGCCACATAACTGTCATTTGTTTCTGCATAGGGTGTTGATATCTGGATGTAGACAACTGGTTGAAACTCGGCACACAACTCACCAATCTCCTAAGGTTGACCAAAATTTCTGCCGACTTCTTTTCGCTTTCTGAGAGAAGCCAGCGATCCAACATTTGTTGCCGTTACGCGGGCAAATTCAACATGGTACTGGTCATCCGGTTTCTGACAAGACCTGAATTTGTCTATTATGCCTCTCACACAATTCATATGCGTTTGAGCCTGCCTGCTTAACCTTGTATAGATCAACTACATCTGAACTAACTGAAATGGCCGAATATATTTCTCGGTTGTTACGCATAATGAACACTGAATGAAAAAAAGATTACACGATGTGAGTAGCAGCCACTTCTGATATGGCCAGTGTCAATTGGTGGCGTGACCACAGGGGGTCCATTCTAGGCCCTCTTCTTTCACACTGTATATAAAATGTCTGCCAACATAGTGTCAAACGCAAAGATCAATCTTTATGCACGATGAAATTTGCCTTTTTTACGCTGGAAAACAGCTGATTGATTAGGCCAGGAAACTACTCAGACAGGGACAGAATTGCAGTTGTGGATGGAGAGAGATGGTTACCCTAAATCTTATCTAAACAAAATAGCTATGCTTTGGGTCTTCATTTTAAAATTAATAATGCCACCCCTCTTAATGTCATACATGTAAAGATACACATATTGAAACGTTGCTACGTTTTAAATATTTGGGTTTGATTGATCTAATACCTCACTTGGAATGTACATATTGATCACGTTACCAGATCTGAATGCAAAAATACATTGGTGTATTTGATAGAATTAAAAGTATCTGTCGAGAAAAAGCCTCTCATTCTGGTACTCACTTTTGCTCCAAGGATTGATTATTGCGACATCGTATGGGGTAACTGTAGTAAGTATTTACAAGCTCGGGGAATGAGCGATTACAACTAAGATCAGCCAGGGCAAACTTAGAGTGCGAGTAAAAAACAAATTCTTGAGCATCTTCGTCAAGAACAATGGGTTGGGAGACACCATGCAGAAGCGTTAGGGAATTATTCATCTAAATTGTTGTTATAAATGTGTCTGTCGGGCTGGCGACCTCCAGGCGTAGTTGTAAGTACTTAAACTTGTTTCAGACCCCAAAATATATGACACTCGCTCCAGTTACTAAGTGAAAAATCAGGACCAATTAAACTCAATTCGGGGCTATGGGAAACGTTCTTTTCAATATAGGGGAGCCCGTTGCTTGGGAATTAAGGTTCAAAACAGTTCTCCCATGCCACTCAGTGCAAGTACTCTAGCTCTAGTTTACAGGCCGTGCCCGCGATGCATAGAATTTGAGTCAGTTGTCTATGAGTAATTATAGTATTTGATGGGTCAAAACATATGTAGTTTTGTAGTAAATATGATATTTTAGACCTTCCTTGTTTTTACTTAAATAATGTATTGTTGAAACATTTTCATGCAAGTCATGTGTGTTTAGGTTTTTTATGTAATCTGTATTAGGAGGTGTGTAATATCGATGAATCTTGTATTTTAAAATATATTTTGAGATATCAGGAAATAATTGAAATCTGAAAATTTAATTATGTTGGTATGGACGTTAGTAAGTGATCATTTGATTTGTAACTGTAATGTATTGAGGATACTGATACGGATATGCTAGCATAATTTTTATAAAGGTTTTAAAAATTTTGGACATATGTTAGGGTACTTTTGTTTTTGAACTTGTGCCCTCCTTTGTGTAGTTACACTGTGTAATGTATTTTATTGAATCTTGTGTTGGGAGTCTTTCCGTAATTTAAAATTTCTTGTGCAATAGGTGGGTAAATTGTGTTATAAGTGAAGATTGTTTTAATTGCGTATTGTATTGTGAGGTTGTATTTTTGTGACTGGGCCATATGGAAGTACAGAGGAATACTTGACTTTCCCTTCGGGAATATGGAACCCAGTTTAACGAAGAAATAAAACAAAAAACCAACCAAAACAAACGGACTGTGGCAACAAGGTCCAAGACTCCTTGCGCCATGCACAAGCTATTGGCCACTTTTCTTCAAAGTGTAAAGAGTATGGTCTACTTCTTTCCGAAATTGTTGGAAAACAGGCGAATATTTTTCGCCGCATTAAACCAGAGGCTTGGAAGCGTCTGACGAGCTAAGCCTGTTGTTTCAAATTTTCTAACTCTAACTGAGCTGCAAGTTCTTGGTTTTCAATCTCATTTTGTAATTTTCCTTTTCCAACTCGTTTTGTATTTGCAATTCCATATTCTTTCTGTTCATTTCCATTTGCATTTCCATTTCTTTTTGTGTATTTCTTTTTGCATGTTGCATTTGTCAACTTTTTCTTTTCTATTCCAATTTTCCTTTTCTTTTTGTTTTTGTTCATACCAATGTCTTTTTCCAATTGCATTTTCATTTTATTTCCTTTAATTTCTTATGGCTTTCACTTGAGAGCCCTGTCCAAATTCTTCTATCCTTATCCCAAATATGAACATCCAACATCCTTTGGACAAACTGTCAATCAAATTATTTTTGATGACGCTTCTCATAGCATGTTTGCGTCAAGTCCTCGAAGCTGGCTAGTTCCTTTAACTCAGGCTTCTCAGCTCATAAAAAACCTTCTCCCAAGGATTGCCTCCTAATGAACACTTCGATCAACTTCCATGTGATTGCTAATTACAAAACAATATACTAACTGAACAAACTTCCAATGGTAGTACATGTAATAGCACACAAAAAAAAAAAAAATTTGATTTTTTTTTTGGTATTGAAAAATGTGCACAATGTTTACAATTTTATAAACACTTTTTGGGTATAAATTCTGAACAAAAAGGCGTCAAATGTATCTCACAATTCAATTCCCACACGAGACTGATGCCCCCAATTCAATGTTATGACGTCTCGTAAACGTATAAGGTCAGAGAATTACTTTGCAAACACAAATGAACGAGCCTTGTGCACACGTGGTCTGTAATTTAATGATATATACATATTTATATGATTGTAAGGGCGTCAAGAATTGGTTATGTCCCGAAACATCAAATATATATATATATAGTTAAAATGATAAAACACACAGTAAACACAATCTGGGTAATACTTTATTGTCCATCAAGAATGTTCACATTAATGTCCACATGAAGGTTGCAGTTTTCAAAGTTGATTTGTCCTCACAGCGAAGTCTTCCAAAAATGTCAGCATGCAAAGTCACAATTATTAAATCCTCAGGTAATATTACATTGGACTCTTCTTAGTGCCTGAACGGTAAATTTGTCGGCACAGTTCAAGATCGACAAGGTTAAATTAAGTACCTCCGTACGCGATAAAGAAATCCACATGTGTTAATATTCAGTCCACGATAATCACCACGATTTCTATCTGTCACCAATTTGGAATCTTTATTTTGATTCCCAGCACTTTCGGCTTCAAAGGACGACAGTTTAGATAGAATAATTAAATGAGCAGTCTGCTCAAAGGGAATTGTAAATCCTGGCACTGTTTGGAGCATATTTATCTACCATTTATGTAGATTTTAAAACTAGCTATAACATACTGTATAGCTGATTGCCACTGCTGACGACGGCGAGACTGAGTCTCAAATGCTCAAATGATACTGACTGCACAAAGATCACAGTCTAAAAATCGACATACATTACAGACAGCATCTTAGCATAAACATAGACCTTCACATAGGCTGACCAATCGGAATTACATCACAGCCGAAATTACATCACTTCAATTATTATAAATATTTTGTGGGGGAATTCCCTGATTCCTACAAGTGTTTGATCTACAAAAGCAATAAATACAAGTTTATAAGTTTAGATCCTCTGGGGAATCCCCAATCCCCCGATGTTGACAATCCGATAACAGAGTGCACTTAGAGCAAAACAAAATAGTGGGTACTTCCCCTTCTTCTTTTATAGTAAACAAATAGACTTTGTCCCTGTGAGAAATCTCTTCTCAAATAAAAAATTGAGAGGAAAATAATATTTTTAAAAGTTTATCAGAAAAATGGGAGGGCCATATAACAATCATATTGCAAAGGCATTGTGACATGCCTGGGATAGAAAAATGTGCTTTAATGAACAATGACTTACCCATTGGCGAAATCATTTGCGAACATAGGGATGGTTTCTATATATTACATCAAGGTGTTCCAACGACTTTTCCAGATGTAGTCTTTTTAAATTGGAAATAACATAAAAAATTGTTTTTTCAAGACCACCACCAAATTCGATGAGAAAGTAGATTTTCAAGTGATACTTCGGTTGATTGGTTTGATACAAGCGTTTAGCTTTTCAACTTTGACAAAAACAAAACAGATATGGTTGAATTCGGATAAACTAAAAATCCCGTAATACCGGTGATTATTAGGTCGGCGAGGTCAGATATTTTTTTTGTAATTTTTTTTTTAGATCTTCTAAAGTTTTGCTCTTCAAAATGGATACAGATGCGGACTATTTAAGGAGCTTTTTCATTTTAGCCTTTTTCAAGGACCATAGCAAGATTCCTTGTATTTAACTTGTTTTTGTGTTTATAATTTTTTAGCCATTTGGGTTTGGTAGAAAAGTTTTAATTGTGGTGAGAAATTAATGGGGTGGGTCGGCAGATCTGCAGACAGATTCTTGGGTATGTTGTGTCTAATTTCATAGAACGAACTTTTTGAGTCGGGCAGGGTTTTAGGTCGGTCGGTTCGCCAAACAAACAATTTTTTGTAGCCTAATCTTAGTTTTTGCATTTTTTGAATAAACCTGGTTTCTGAATCGCATACTACGTTAAAAAACACCAAATAAACCATATATACAAGATAAACCAAGTTTAATGGACTGATTATTTGGGTTTCTCGAAAACTCCTAGAAAGAAAAATCCCAAAAATCAGATTTTTTTTGTGAAAAAAAACCATGTTTATCGGCGAAAAAACTCGGTTAGTCGTAGGTTTTTTTTTTTTTTTGAAATAAAATGCTTCACATGTTACTTCTTGCTTCATTTTTATTCAGTCCGTGCCACTGGTTCCCGTTTTGCGGTTGATTTTGGAGGGATTTGGTTTCTCGCTATTTTCCTTTTGTCGAGATGAAATTGTTTGTATTTCGGCAGTGTTAGACTTACACTTTTTGTTAAAATAAAAAAAAAACTGTGAAGAGCTTGCCACCCATATGTAATCAAAGTTGGTTTTATGGGGGGGGTGGGGAAGGTCGAAGCGAGAAGTGCCCCATTGAAAAGCGTCTCAGGAAGAATTTCCTGAACTGCCCAACTGTCTGGGCGGGCATCAAACAAACGACTATCTGAGGTCTCTGGGCTTAGGACAGAGTCTGGCGGGGTTTAATCACCGGTGTCATATAATTACAGCGTCCGTGTGTGATGAGTTGTCCTACCACCCATCTGTATATTATGTTTCCATTGAGTGATTGTATCATTTGTTTCAGCAATGTTACAAACTGGCCTCGTCTACAAAGGTCACGGGGTATTCCGTACATGTTGCTATGGTAGCTAGGACACTATTGCTCATGGGGGACACTCAGTTTCTTTCCACCGGTATGAGTATCCCCAAACCTTCCCCAATTCCCTCAGAGATAACATTCATTAAACGATCATTCAAAGATTGAGGCCAATTGCTGGTATGAGCAAACAATTTGGCACACCACCTGGTGCCATGACTACAGTGTAGTTTCATGAGACTCCAGGGCTAGACGCATTAATATAGATATGAATCTGCGTCACCACCGCCCTACTTATAAAATGGGTAATGTTCTTCTTTATTTTTCGACAGAGATCAAAACGTCACACCCTCCTTATAAAATTTAAAGACAATTTGTTTTGTTGTTTTTTTTTGCCATCGTGGATCAAATCCTGTAATAGTGCAATGAGAGCGACAAATTGCATATTTTTGCCGTTCAATAGGGAATTCAATTAATTCAATTAATTTAATTAAATTTATAATTAATTATCTGATTTTTTTTACTGTGAAGTGAATTACAAAATTCAGACCAACCAATTCTCATGACCACAAATACACCCTGTTTTTAAATGCATTTTTTTACATTAAAACTTTATTTAAATATTTTTACAAATCTAGGCCCGTATCCATCAATTCGATGTTTGACGCTAATCACTGGTTAATCGAGTTTAACCGACACGCAAAATAACGCAAATTCTCAAATGATGATGGTTAACTTAAACGCGTGTAAATTTTAGCCGAAACATCGTGAAAACACGTCCTGAAAACGTGTTATAACTGAGACTTGGTCCGGGGGTAGTTATTAAGTCGTGTTTTTTAACTTCCCGTTTTTCAAATAATGCCTGATTGTTCAGCTCTATGGGATAACTCGTGGTAGACCAGTTATTCTGTATTTTCTCTTATCTTTCTTTTTCAAGTCTTCAGTTTAATTCTTCTCGTCCATTTTCCTTTGCTTCTATTTTCAGCTCGTGTTTATCTTTTTAGTAGTGAATTGTAATGATAGCAAGGCGGCACCAAACGACATAAAACCCGTTTTAAATAGGTTCCGGGCTTTTTGTCTCCATCATTCAACAAATTCTAAAGGTCCTTGCGTAACGTGACATTCTTGGAATTTACCCGTGGGCTTCATGAGTTGCATTTACAACTACGGAAAGGTAAATTGTATGCTATGTAAAATATTGTTCACGAACACGTAATGATATAGGCAAAAGTCACAGCTCGTGAGGGGATGGATATTTACGGTCGTTGTAAATACAGTGGTTTGCTAAACGAACCTTGTTAAAATATTTAACCTTGCGGTTTTTTTTTTCTTTTTTAAAAACAAGCGCGTTTCACGGCGTATGAGCTAAACACAGCTTAGGCCTCTAATCCACCCGTTTAATTGTTTTAAACATCGTTGAGCATACGGCCTCTAAATGTTATTTAGTACATACCCGTCTCATCAAGCAGTCACCCCCACTGTTACGGCTCAAGCTTCAGGAACATGAATGGACAGAGAAGCCGCAATTTTCTGCGCGGTGGTGTACCTCACTCACAGATCGAATTCCCTAAATCAACAAAGGGCATGATTTTAAAAAGTCCAAAAGACACTTTCATTTTCTTTTCCAAAAAAATATTGTGCAACGTGCAGACAGTGAAGTGTCCACAAAGTTTATTTATTATTTATAACCAAAATTCACCAATTGTTCATATGGTATCGTGTAAGAACCTTACTTTAACATCCAACAAAAACAAATTCTGAACTGTATCCAGAATCATTGAGTGTTCTGGACCTAATTTGTTTGGCAAGGCCTTCTAAAATGACAGCAAAGCAGTTGAAAAATGCGTGTGATAGAAAAGGTCATTTCTAATGACAATGACGTACCCATTGGCGATATCATTTGCGAACATGAGGAGGTTTCTATATAATTACATCAAGGTTTCAACACTTTTTGCCAAGATTGTAGTTTTTAAATTGGAAAAAAAATGTTTTTTCAAGCCCACAATATCGATTGAAAAATAGATTTTTCCAAGTGATATATTCGAGGATGTTGATTTAAAAACGATAGCTTTTCAATTTGAAAAAAAAAAACGATCTTTTAATTCGGAAAACACTAAAATCCGAATCCCGTGATATTCGGGTCGGTCGGTCAGATTTTTTTTTTGTAATTTTTTTTAGATCTCTCAATGTTTGTGCTCTAAAATGAATACAAGATGCTACTTTTAAAAGCTTTTTCAATGACATAGCAACAATCTTTATTTACTTGTTTTTTTTTAAATTTTTTTCGCGTGTGTTGGTAAAAGTTTTAATGTGGATGAAAAATGAAGGGTCGGTCGGCAGAATTATTTTATTTTTTGTGCTAATTTCATAAAAACTTTGATTTGAGTCGGCAGGGTTTTTTAGGGTCGGTCGGGTTACGCAAAAAACAATTTTTTTATGCCTGAATCTTAGTTTTTGCATTTTGAAAAACCTGGTTTCTTGAATTCGCATACTACGTTAAAAACACAAAAAACCCTAATATCAAAGATAAACAAGTTTTATGGACTGTTATTTGGTTTTCTCGAAAAGCCTAGAAAAGAAAAATCCCAAAAATCAGAAGGTTTTTTTTTTTGTCGAAAAAAACCTGTTTATTCGGCATAAACTCGGTTATTCGTTAGTGTTTGAAAAAAAATGCTCACATTGTTACTCTGCTTCATTTTAGCCAATGTCCGTTTGCCACTGTTTCCGTTTTGGCGGTTTGATTTTTGAGGGCTTTGGTTCTCGGGGCATTTCTGTCGAGATTTGAAATTTTATTTCGTGCAGTTGTTAGACTTACACTTTTGTTAAATAAAAAAAAACACTGATGAAGAGCTGCCCCCATATTGTAATCAACGTGGTTTTTGAAGGGTCGAGCGAGAAGTGCCCCTGAAAGCGTCTCAGGAAGGAATTCCTGAATGCCACACTGTCATGGAGCGGTCAATTCCATACAAACGACTCTCTGATTGAGGTCTCTGGTTAGGACCAGACGCTGGCGGGGTTAAACCGGTGTCATATAATACAGTTCCGTGTGATTGAGTGTCCTACCACCCATCGGCCTATTATGTTCTCCATGAGTATGTATCATTGTTCTCAGCACTGTACCCAAATGGCCTCGTCTACAAGGTCAGGGTTATTCCGTAAATGTTGCTTGGTAAGCTAGGACACTCTCTATCATGGGGGACACTCAGTTCTTTACCCGGTTTATGGGGATCCCAAACCTTCCCCCACTTCCCTCAGAGAAAAATTTAATTAAACGATATCCAAAGATGGAGCCAATGTGCTGATTTTTAGCAAAACAATTTTGGCACACCCCCCTGGGCCATTACATACAGTGGATTTCATGAGACTCCAGGGATAGACGAATTAATATAGAATATTAATCGCGTCACACCCCCTACTTATAAAATTGTGCAAATTTTCTGCTTGAATTTCAACAGCGAGCAAAACGTCACACCCTCCTTATAAAAATTTACAGACATGGTTTTGTTGTGTTTTTTCAATCGCTGAATCAAATCCTGTACATAGTGCAATGTTATCGACAAATTGCATATTTGCAGTTCAAATGAATGTCAAAATTACAGCAATATTAATGCTGGTTTAAACAGTTCAGCGCTGTCTATTGTTGAATGGAATTAACAAAAGTTCAAAACCATATTTCTCATGACCACAAATACCACTTTTTATAATGCCATTTTTTTACATTAAAATCTTTATTAAATTTTAAAAATCTAAGGCCCCGTATTCTCAAACGAGTTTAACGCTAATCACTGTTTAAATCGCAATTTAACCGCCCGCAAAAATAAACGCATTCTCAAAGCATGGTAACTTTAAACGCAGGGTATTTGGCCGAACATTTTCGTTTTTTAAACCGCCGCCGAAAACGCTTGTTAAACTGGAGACCCTTGGTCGGGCTTTTCCTGGGTAGTTTAAGTCGTGTTTAACTTAACGTTTTCATCAAATGCCTGATATTTTCAGCTCTATGGATACTCGTGGGTTTAATCAGACCAGTTACTCTTATTTCTCTTTTCTGGCAAAAAAAACTTAGCCCATCCATTCTTCTCGTCCATTTTTCTTTGTTCTATTTTCATGCTCGGCTTTATCTGTTATAGTAATGCGAGTTGCGCTCCCGTCGTACCGTCCTCATACAATAGGCTTCTTTCAAGTTAGCTGCTACGCCTCAAAATAAGCCCTATTGTATGAGTACCGTCGACGGGAGCCTCAACAGCTCTATTGAATATAGCGATGCGGCCAACGACTTAATAGTTTCTAAATAGGCCCGGCTTTTGGTGCATCATTCAATAAATTCTAAAGCTCATTGTGTAACGCGACATTCTTGCAATTTACCCGTGGGCTTCATGCGTTGCATTACAACCACGGAAGGCATTGTTCTGGCTATCAATCTTGTTCACGCAACACCTAATGATATAGGCGAAGATAAGTCACAGTTGTCGGTGATGATATTTACGACGTTGAAATACAGTGGTTAGCTAAGGGGGGGGGGGGGGGGCGACTTGTTAAAAATATTTAACCTGCTTTTTTTTTAAACAGTGCGTTTAGCTAACCACCGTTGGCCTAACCACCGTTATTTTAAGCCCCGTTTTGATAATACGGCCCAACATTTTATCAATTCTGCATAAATATAAGTTCATGCAGATTTGCATGATTTTTACTCATTTTTGTGGTTTTTTTTTCATCTGTGATTTGCCAACTTTTTAGCGTCTATAGTTTGCCAACATTTTCTGGACTCCGTATTCTTCACTGACACAATCAAATTACATTTCTGCTTCTCTCCCTAACACAAAATATTGTTCCAACATGCTAAGTCGCCCACTATCCCAAAAATAGCATACTATATTTCCAGTTATCTATAAAAGAACTACATATTAGTCGGTTGTCAAAGCCACCTTGGCGTAAGATCTCCTTTATCTGAATAAAAAAAAACAGTTTCCAACGCCAGCCTCTCACTCTGCGTTACATCCAACCTTCGCCTCTGCCACCTACTAGAGAATGAATTCACCATATCCGGGTCCTTGGCAAGTAAAATGGCATAATTTTCCAATTTATAATCTAACTTACAAAAAGCATGGATAGTCCATAAAAACAACCTCCTAAAAAATTAAACTACTAACCTGATCCATGTTGATCCCATGCTCAAATGGCAAAACTTTTATTAAAATTACAAAACCCACGCACAACCATCATTCTAACGGCGCATATACACAGGTTCTATATTGTTTCCACACACGCTGGCCACCATGTTAATAAAAAAAACATGTGGAGAACTGCCCCCATTTGTCATCACGTGGTTTATGAGGTCACGAGAAGTGCCCCTTAGGAATATTTCCTGACTGCACCCTGTCAGGGCTGGCATCATTACAAACGACTCCTGAAGTCTCTGGGCTTAGGACCAGAACCTGGCGGGTTAAACCGGTTTCATGGGATCCCAAACCTTCCCACACTTCCCTCATAACTAATTTTAATAAACGAGCATCCACGAGAGTAGCCACTTGCGGATTATGCCAACATTGGCACACCCCGTGGTGCCGATAGATCCATGTATTTTCATTAGACTCCAGGGCTAGACGACTTAATATACATATTAAGCGCGTCACACTTTATTTAGGATTCAGAATCGCCACACTTGATTGTTTCTAAAACTTGTTCTCATGTTCATTTATCATACTGTATTTTTTTTTTTAATTTTTCTTTTTTTATAATTAATTTCCAATTTTACTTGCATGAGGGATGATTAATTTACGGGGGGGGGGGACATGATCGGCTCGATTTGGGCTTTGGATTTCCAAACGGTAAATTATGGAATTCTTACGTGCCTTGTCTACTTCAGCCCGGTCCCAGTGACATACAAATCACCATTCAACCGTCGTTCAAATCAATCTTAATAATACATGATCAATTTTTAAAAAACATTTGACTTCAAATCCGTCGGAGTTAGTGGTTTAACCCCACTGCAAACATTGTAATTTCCAATCTCGGGCATTTAGATTAAATATTTGTGATCAGATATAGGCCTACCGTCAAGTACTTATGTCCGATGTGCGTAAGACGCCTTCTACCGTTATCCTTGAAAAAGAAAAGATTAGCACTCAGGTTACCCGGATGTTGATGCCGATTGAAGTCCCCATATATGCTGTTAAGTTGGCAATCCCTAACACCCCCCCCCCCCCCCGTTAATGGAGGAGGGTTTTCCTATATTGAAAGAGGCTTGGCCGCTGTCGTCTGGTGAAAATTGTAAATGAAGGGGTGGATCCTCTTTATTGATGCTGATGTATGTACGCTGCTGCCTCATATTTGTGTAAATAAAAACACTGAGTTATTCATAACTGAATTATTTAAACCACTGACACGATTGTCCTCCATTTTTAATGGGAAATCATAACCTTATCTTACTGTAATTTGTTTTTCGTGAAAATACGTTTTCATTGTGGCCATACTCAATAAAATAATACACGTCGGTTTCCCACATAATTATATTTGGACGCTTCTTAAGGAGCTCTTCTAATATTCAATCTCGGTGATTCCAAAGTCGCTAGGCAGTCGTTGTTTACTCGAGTCGCGCGCTGGTGTAGGCCTGCAAATCGCAAAGTGTTGGCGGCTGGAACTCGAGTGAGCGATGTCGGGATGTACATCGATGTATGGCGATACACTCGAGGTGATCGATGCAACTCGAATAACTCGAATAGTCTACTCAAGTTTTGAAATAATAATTTTTTTAATGTAGTAATTAAACATGCCAGCTAGAACTAAGATAATCACCTAACATCTTATTCCAATGTCATAGATTATTCGATTTTTTCGTTTTCACGCAGTACACATTATTGCACGTTAACAGGGCCATGATACGTGTTCAATAACAAAATTCCGGATCCGGAATTTTCAACCAAGTTGTGCTTTTCTACATGAAGGACGTCAATTGAGGCTTAGTTATTTCACACAGTATAGATGAGTGACCAGCGTCACTTGTTTGACATCAGGACGCCCTCGGTGTTTTCTGGCAGTTAAAATATTACAGTAGTGTCTGTGACAGACCACATAAATCTGGTATAAATACTTCAGAATCTTTCCTGATCTAAATTGTCAGCAAATGCAGCTGGTAGCATTAGCTTATACTTGATAAGAAAGTTTCGTATTATTTAATTCGAAGTCAAAAGTTACCGCAAAACAGAATTTTCCCCATTCAAATATAGTTCATTGCCTGCCAGTTTCTCTCTTACAACAACAGGGGGGCGCCTAAACATAAAAAATGTCACATCATCTATAGCAAATATTTTGGAGATGTAAATCTAGTCTGGGTGAGTTGCAAATTTTGTCAGTTTAGCATTTCATTAAAGAGGACAGGTTATTTTGTACTTTTCATTCTTGAGGGACAAAAACAACACATGGGAGAACTGTTTTAAAGACACTATCATGTATTGAACATATTTGAAATTTGCAGGGAATAGCTTCAAAGTGAAGGATAAGGCTGTAGAACCGCATAATACCTTGCAACTGAAGCAATTGACAGAAAAGAAGAAATCGGCTGTGTTCCAAGATACGATTCCTCCATTCAATTTACGTGTTGTATAAGTGTCCGAACGGACAGTAAATGACTAAAATATCCGATTCTGTCCTTATAGGTTGCTTTCTGGTCTTATCCTTTACGGTTATGTAGGATACCTGTGCTTGGTACAATACACGTAACAATCTTTTGTTTAGTATATTTAATTCGAACAAAAGTTACAGCAAAAAACAGAATTTCCCCATGCCATTTTTCTCTCTACACCAACGGGGCGCCATAAACATAAACAAATGTCACCTCATCTATATGGGTAAGCATTAGGTATATTCAAAAAACACGATTTGTTTGGGTGAAAATGAAAGTGCGCCCTCACTGTGGGGAACTGAGGTCAGCCCTTTAAATATTGGATATCAATAAAACAATTATTTCAAGTTATGGACTCTCCCTTTCTTGTCTACATTTGGGGGACACAACGGTAACATTATTTTACTGTCGCACTGATTGGACCGGAGTCTCCTCTTGTTACAGAGTGCAAGTGTAAGTGCAAGTATGTTTGTTGTATTGTCGTATGTTTCTTGTTTTTTTTTTTCAAAATATACTTTTTCACTTTGTGTTGCACGCATTGAGGCGTTCGGATGGATCGTGACCCTATGGCGTGATAAAAATTTGCAACGTACCTTCATTTCCAAGTATTCAAACGCATACTAATACTCCCATGCCATTTTGTAGGTTGGATTTTGATGTGTTTTTGCTTCTCCCCACCGAGCTAGCAAAGTAACTGGCGACTACTCTATTTCTTCTGATTGTGCCTTTCAACAAGTCTTTGTAACTTTAAAAAAATAAAATGTTTCAAGAATGATAAAACTTTCCATTGCTTGTTCAAATTAACGAAGATACCGAGTTGGGTTATCTTTTTAAGATTTGTCTTTCGTTTTAAATGAATGCTAAATAAAATCTCTATAAATCGAATTCAATAGGTTTTTGTCCAAAATAACAACTTCAAATAGTCCGTACCGCACTTTTACGATGATGTACACTATTACAGCCACTATTACAGCGGAAATCGAGTTTCTGCCTTTTCCACAACCGTTACTTCGAACATGTAATTGTATGGATAGACACATTTCATGAATCCGGGCTAGCCATTTTCTTGGCCTCTTCGCACACCAAGAATTTAGCGGTAAAGACTGGTCGTTGTGACATGTAGCCAGCACAGTTTTGGTGTGGGCATACCAACGCTATCGGTTACATTGAAATAGAGCGAGGACATAGGCTTTTCACACTGAGCCGGTGATCGATCGACTTTTGCCGTCGATCACGTTTTTGGAGACTAGTGCAGCCGCTTTCTGAATACTAACGCATGCGCATAGCGCCCCTTGGTTCAGATGTAAAGGTTGCCCAAGAAAGTGATTTAATGAGCTGCTGCTCTCATAAAAAATACTTCTTTTTGATGCATTTACATGCGTGTTGTAGTGTTAACTTCTTTAATTCTAGGACATGGCCTATCTTTTAAATGAATGACTTGCACGCCTTGTTTCGTAAAACTTCCCGCACAGAAATTGTGAGTTTTTTTGTTCATGAAATTGAACGGGTTGAGTAAGGAAATTCAACTTGGCGGATAGACTCTTACGTAGTGCATTTATTGGACGAATGTGTGCTGTTATTTGAGGACGCACAATACAATTGTTTGTCAGAGTTTCGTAAAGTATTGTAATTTGGTGGCTGGTTTGAAGGTCACAGATAGCGATGCGATCGCAAAAGTCGATCGATCCCGTGTCCGTGTTAAAAGCCTATTATATGCTAGAATTCTAGGGCAGGTTCCGGCCAGTATTGGCTATCTCGCTACTGGTTATAGCTTAACTCGCTAAACATTGAAACTGCTTTAATACCTTACCATTTTCAAAGCTGTCCGGTCCTATCCATCACCTATGCCATGATGCACCATCATCGCTATACTGAACTTTAACTTCAGTCACCCACTTGTACAACATCTGTTCGTCCTTGGTATTTCTAGCACCAGTGATCAGCACTTTGATACTCAAAAACTACTCGGTATCCATTGGTTGTTATCGTTGGTTAGCTAACCAAGCTCCGCTCTTCCCTTCCAGCACGCTGATTTCAACCGAGATTTATTTACGCAATGATAATAAGTCCATTCACTTGATGCCGTTATCCCCCTGAAACTGTCCCATATTCTCCCGTCTTCCTACCAAGTGGGCCTTAACATTAACAAGGAACTAATCATTTCATTTACACATGAATAAAGAATTGGAATGACACTTCCCAGTTTAGTTACTCATATTCAGGTGGTCGGACACGATCTCGTGATTTGGGCATTTGGATTTCCAAACGGTAGTTTAAGGAATTCTTACGTGCATTTTATACGCGCCTCGGTCCCAGTTACATTTGAAATCACCTCTTAAACCTTCGTTCATAATTCTTAGTAATATCCCGTGAGAATTTTGAAAAAAAATATTGAGTTCAAAATCCGTCGGTGTTAGTGGATTAACCCCGCTGCAAAACATGTCAATTTCCAATACCGTTCATTTATGATTTAATATTCCGTGACCAACTATATGATTTAGTCCAAGTCTTAAGAGCAGCCTCCTACCGTTTAAGTCTTTGGAAAGACAGCAAACCTACACGGTTTTTAGAAGTTTTAGAGGTAATAACAATAGACCATTTGCACGATCCCCATAATGCATCATCTATTGTGCACCATTTTTTCCCCCATCCGGAACTTGTACCAGCCTCAAGTCGCTAAAAACATACGGTTAAGAGCGTCAAGAGAATCCATAAACTTCTCCCTAATCGGTGACGTGCACTATAATTTGTGTAAATCGTCCGGCATGTGACAAGTAGGGCACATTACTATCGAAATATCACTTTTTGTCTTGACTTTCAAACACCAGTGCCTCGATTGTTTTTTGTTTCCTTTGATATTCTGCCTACATTTTTGTAAGATTAACTTCAACGTGAAAAGGTACTTTGTAATTGGAAGTTTAGGCACTGTTCGGCGCCGCGAACGAACAATTTTTTTGTAAACATGAACTCTGGACAAGTTCCCGGATGGAATGGGCACAATACAGTGCATTTCGGGGATCGTGCCAAATAGTCTATTAAAACCGCAATCTGTTATTCTTTTTTTTGTAACATTAAATGGCCGTTTGTTTCTCCATTGCTAATTGTTTGTGTCATATCAACAGAAATATCAAAAGTCTTGAAGTATAAGTAGTGGGGAACATGCATTTGGGACGAGGAACGGTTTGTACAGGGAAATATAAAGTAGGTATAATTGTACAAATCTATCATTTTTGCATATCCTTAGGATCACCATCGTCGACCAAGGTCCCCTCCTCCAACGGATGATTCCCTGTCGCACAAAAACGCAAACGGAAGGCTTTTATGTAATTCTAAGTTCATCCTTTGCGGTCATTTTAGCGAAAGAAATGGAGGTACCACCTTCAGGAGGTCAGGGTATCCCGTCACAGCCCACCTTCCTTACTTACAACGGTGTAAAATGCCAAAAAATGTACTTTCTGTTACTATGATGCGACTGTAAGAAAGCAAATACTGACAATATTTGTCTTTTGTTCTTCTTTTTAGAGTAATAACATGTGTATGCTTACTTTGGGTACCCATCTTTGCCAAATAAATACGAATTTTGCTTGCAACAATAAGAAGGGGTAAGGGAAATATAAATGGCGAAAATGGGCGAAAATCCCTGATTTTGGAGATTTGCTGTTGCGTACCCACAGACATGACTAAATGCTAGGCCTGGTCACGAATATAAATCTCAATGACCGTTATTGGAAATTAGCCCTACATTTTTGCATCGGGGTTTAATCCACTAACCCCGCGGAATGTTGAAAGTCAATAATTTTTTCCCCTATTTATCATGATATTACTAATATCTTTTGACCAGGTTTAAAGATGATTTTGTAATGACACTGAGACATAGACTGCCATAGTTAATGCACGTATCAGTTCCCCAAATTACCGTTTGGAATCCCTAATTGCCCAAATCGAGCCGATCGTGGCCTACCCCATGGTTTAAGCCCACTTCGGGGAGGTAAAACCTCATTGTCGTTAATCCGGGATAAAGTTTATATCAGTTAAATGAACTATACTAATGGCGGCCACTTTGAAATAGCCATTACGCGATAATGTGCGAAGGTTTTCGGGGCGGACACATCCTAAATCCTAGTCCTCGGTGGTGGGGGAGGGGATGCTCTTCAGGTGATATTTGGGAAAATCAATCGTCAGATGATTGGCTTTAAAGCAGAAATGGCTTCTGGACTCAGGGTCTAGTGCCGCATAACATTTTTAAACTCTATACCAACGCATAACCCTACACGTATATTTCGCTCTGCCTCACAGTTTGCGCCGTAATGTATCGAAACAAATCATTACAAAAAATAATAGTATGGAGGTTTCTCAGTTTATCACCAAAAACTGGTGGAAACCCTACATCATGATCTAAAATACTGACTCTGTTCATATTTTAAGAAAGCTCTCAAAACGCATCTTTTTTTATTAAAATATTTTAATGTTATATTTTTATGCTGAACTCTAAATTTTTTTGTTTTTCTGATTTACTTGTTAACAAGTAATTTTTGGATAGCTACTTATGTTGTAATATTACTTTTAGGTTTTAAGACTTCTGAATCATCGCCCGCATCACATAGTATCGTATTTCACATTTTTGGGTTTGGGGACAAATATGGCATAATTACTTTGTTTAACGCGTTTTTACAAACCACAAACTGTCAAGATGTGACGTCACGTAGTAACGGTTTTATAATTATGAATATTTGGTCCTTTTTCTCAAAATTAACATATCTGCATGTGTTTTCCACATAGGCCTACTGCTGTCGTATTTCAAACCGCCATCACTTAATACTCGTTTTTAATGGCTTTACTTTTTGCCGCAAAATAACGATTTCACAATATATCTAATTCCTCGTATTTCTATTTTTCCTAATAAAAACATTTTCACCAAGTGATCTATTTTATAT